>OOFC01050006.1:6558-19271 GCA_900323345.1 Pseudochromis fuscus | reverse complement strand
CAATAACATAATAAATTATTATGTTACGAGGCAAAAGTGTTTACGTCATCGGTTCAGAACTTTTATTACATTATTAGCCAGTGATTACGTTATTGGCCTACTACATTTCAAAAACAGCAAATTGATTACGTTATTGGCTGTTATTATGTTATCAGCTGTTAATACATTATCGGCTGTTATTACATTATCAGCTGTTATCACATTATTGGCTGTTATTACATTATCGGCTGTTATTACGTTATCAGCTGTTATTACATTATTGGCTGTTATTACATTATTGGCTGTTATTACGTTATCAGCTGTTGTTACATTATTGGCTGTCAATACATTATCGGCTGTTACTACGTTATCAGCTGTTATTACATTATTGGCTGTTAATACGTTATCGGCTGTTATTACGTTATCGGCTGTCACTACGTTATTGGCTTCAACATACCTCATCATTAGTCTAACTTAATATCTCTCTCAGGACCCAAACAGCCCATGCCTGATCTAAATCATTAACAACTTGTTAATTTCAATCAAAAAGCTGGAAGCACAAACACATTGAAATCTGCTTTTGTGATCACTTAATGAGGAACAGCAATGATACAACACAAATGACAGAAGGAGAAAAAACACAGCTTAGCCAGTCAGTAAGGTCTATTAGGTGTGTGTGTGACATAAGCACAGAGTAAATGAGGGCAGGGTGTGGATGTTCATACAAAGGTCTGGGCTTGAGGGAGACAAAAATAGACCCTCTCCATCAGCGGAGTCATTACTGAACACACACGTTCGGGGTCACTCGACCTACAGTATTTACTCATTGCACTGTCTCAATGTGTCACTTCAGGCCTCCTTTGGGTGTCTCACTATTTGTGTTTCTCTCACATTTTATCCCTGCTTCACCTCACATGACAGTTTTTTTTTTTAACATAAGGTGAGTCTTATCAGGAAAAGGTTGGCTGAAGACAAATTGTATCTAACGCGACCGCTGCTGCTTCACACACACCTTGAGCATGCTGTATGCAGTGATTACATCCTGGCCTTACAGTGCATTCATCATGGTTACTTCCTCTTTGTTCTCCTGTGTTTGTCTAATCTTTATCATCTTTTATTTCTCTTTTCCTCTCTTCTTTTTACTCATCTCCCTCTCCTCTTTAATTCTCTTGATCTCACTCTGTCTCCTTCAGTCAATAGCAGGATAGATGCTGCTGTGATATCTCTCTTTTTTTTTTTTTAACCTCTACCGCAAACCACACACACGCACCCACAACACACATGCATGGACACTAATTCCCGGATCAATACTAAGCCATATCGGACTATACCACTTCCTCCTTCGAGAATAGCTCGCAGACTATGCATCGATTTGGTGGCACAACAAAGTTTACAGGTGACACGCCGAGCTTTCACTGTCGAGTTAATACATCACAATGGGAGACGCGAGAGACTGACAACAGAGATTAACATAAAAGAAAGGATGTCAAGAGAGGTTGTCAGTGGGATTCAAATGTACGCCTCGCCAGCAGTGTTAAAAAGGACGGAGGGATAAATACTTAAAGGCAGAAAAAGGCAGAGACAGAGAGCGAGAGAGCCCCTCTGTCAGAGAAGTGAAGCATGAATGAAGGCTGTTGCCCCCCTGCTGGTGACTTGGCATTGCTCAGCATGGCACAGCAAAACCTGGCATCACACTGAGAACACACCTGCCAATGGAGAGCGTGACGGAGGGAAGGATCAAGGGTAGAGAGGAGCAGGAAAAAAGTTTGCAGTAATGATATTAAGCGAAACAGTGAGGCGGATTGGTCGGGAAAAGTGTGGCGGCGAGAAGGGGAGATGTTCCCCAACTAGAGAGATAAACTCAGGAGGTTTATACAACATCCACACCAGCATTTCTGCTTTTTTTGTTGAAGTGCCTGGGACACACTACCGTATTTTTCAGACTATAAGGTGCACTGGATTATAAGGCGCATTAAGCTACTGTCTCTTAAAAGGTGCCATTTTGGGGTCCTTATACACACCGTAATATTGTGTGTCAGCGGAGTAATATGCACTGTGGTACGTATTACTCGGCTCCTGACTACGGTCGATACATCAAGCAGTGCGGATTTGTAGTTTACCAAAGTCGTACTAAAACATTTTGACAGTTTTTTGAGCACCGTGCACCTCCATAAAATTGGTTCGAGGTCAGTAAACACAACCAGAATTAATCCATAAGGCGCACTATCAATTTTTCAGAAAATTAAAGGATTTTAAGTGCGCCTTATAGTCCAAAAAATATGGTACTGTGTTCTAAAATGGGTTTTGAACTACCGTATTTTCTGGACTATAAGCTGCTACTTTTTTCCGACGCTTTGAACTTAAACACCGGTGTTTGTCATGTATCGGCGGCACGAAGCTCGTTAGCTTTTTACAAGCTAGCAAGCTCCGTGCCGCCGATACAGTTAGCATCATCACCTCAGACCCGGTCAGAGAGGACCACATGAAACTGTTGGAATAAATTCAATAGCGGCATATAGACAGGTGCGCTCAATAGTCCAGAAAATACGGTAACTTGGCCTCTTCTCTGTTGCTCTGTCACTGTATCTATGTATCATTTTCAACTTGTAGGAGTAAAAAAGGATTAAAGGTAAAGGAAAGAGGCAGGTATAATCAAATAAAGTGAGAACAGAAAAAGGCAGCCTGATTAGGAGACATGATAAAAAATGTATGTATACGGCCCGGGCGCAAGGATAAAGCAACGTCAGTAAAAAAATAAAAACAGGCAGATCTCAAAGGAGAGAGGGTGTGAAACAGTAAAGTGAACACTGCACTTGACTGCGACACTTAGCCCACTCCATTATAACCTCTCAAAGACGCAACATTAGCCCTATACTTAGCATAATAGTCCTCAAGCGTTAACTCACCAAGACCTTTCTAATTAAGCACTCAAGCACCCTGGCCAACCTGAATAATATGTTAATACAATGCTTTACAATAATATGTAAAAATGATACTGTTGATAAATAATGAGCAACACTTCAGTGTGAAATAAAAATCTGCTGCTGCAATTATCAGTAAGTGTGTGGGCGTCAGGAGAAAATCAGCAAGAAGAAAACTGTTTTCTGAAGTTAGGCTTAAACATTGCAGTTTGTTTGTTTTTTTTTCTGCTTCCCTTTATTTATTTAACATATCAAGGCTTTGACCGTCTCGCTCATTAGTGGAGACAAATGTAGAAAGCATTGCTTGAAGTAAAAAGTCATAAAGTGACTCCTGTGGAGGTGTAAATGTCGTCGCTCTGCTTTCAGAGGAGGACACAGCTGACAGGACAACGCTAGCTGGCGGACGTGTCCCCTTTTATCAGGCTATTAGATCTGCCATTAGTATATGCAGCGTCAGCTTAACCAGAGAGGCACAGAGTAGTACACATGGGTTATATACATATTAGACCTCACACATCAGGGGCAGGTGCCTTTCAGTGAGCTGATGCCAGCATAAAAACTGAGAATGAAATCAAACACGGCTGAATACTGGCGAATGTCACTCACGCACACAGACACAGTGGGTGACGCCGTCATGTGGGGTCATGAATATGGAGGCATGCAGCTGGAACCTAATCACCTTCTCAGCTGCAAAGTGGGACAACTACTGTTACAGTTGCTTTATAGCTTGATTCAGAATAGGTGGAAACACTGGGAGACACATTCACAATAATGTCAAGTGAAATATTCATGTTTCCAGAATAAAAGCCACTGCTTCAATTTTCTGGCTTGACAAAATCTTCACATCCAAACTGTTCAAATTAAAAAAACATTCAAATTAAATAACACAGATGATAAATTAATTGGTGCATTATGGATTTTTCACAAGTGAGATGATGAAGGGGAGAAAATGATAATTACCGCTCCCTCATCATGAGTTAATTTGTGACCCAATTTTTTAGGTGCAGATACATCGGCCCAACACATACACACACTCGCGTGGTGTAGATATTGAAATGCAGTGTTGAACTCACAGAGTGAAGTTCTCCTCAGGGTAGCAACGATTCCTCAGCAGCCCCGCCCACAGCTGCACGCCGATGATGCCGAAGATGAAGAAGACAAAGAAGCAGAGCAGCAGCACGTTGCCCAGCATGGGTAGAGTGTCCAGCAGCAGGTTTACCAAGATGCGCATACCTGTGTATTTATGAAATTAATCAATACCAGATTTTCCATCTTACACCATTCATTAAAAAAGAGATTTGCATATAGATTGCTTTGTCAGTGGGTGTCAGTATGGCCATACATACCCATATATGAATACTACTGCATATAGGGGTTCTGGTGCAACTACACTCCAAGCAATCCTGCACTAAACTGACATTTTATTAAACTAATTTACTGTGTGAAATAACTTTTGAAGGAAATATGATTGCTGATTGATTTAAAGTTTGCAAAAGAGTACTTTTGGGGGTTGAATATGGAAATGAATAAACATCATTTAGATACATTTTTGGCTACTTCAGGGTCTCCGCGGAGTCTTAAAAAGTCTAAACTTCAGTGTCGCTTTTAAATGTTTCGATTTTTGAGGGTGCTATAACATAACTAGAAACAGAACTAAAGTATCTGTGCAACCTGGTCACAATTCATTGAGCATAACCAGCTAGTGGGCACAACCAGTGTGTTACAGCCTACAGTGTATGGTTACAGTGGAGCACAGCAGCAGAGAAAACGTAACCCTTTAACCCCGAACATTTAGCTGGTGACAGAAAGTGACGTGTCAATCAAATTGCCGTAAGTCTTCGGCCATTTGCGTTAGCGACGTGATTCCAGCTGATTCTGAAAGCCGGCAAGTGGAGTTTCCGTAAAATACCGTAATGTCAGTAATATATATGAAACGCTGCACTTGTCGGCTTTCAGAATCAGCTGGTATCACGTTGCTGGGCAAGGCATTACGGTAAATTGATGCTATTCACCCTGTATCTCCAGCAATATTCTCGGTTTTAAATGGTTTTAAGAAAAGCCCACAGCAAAGCCAAATTACTTGTATAAGATGGGTAACTGCAAGTTCAACGGTTTGTGGCACCAGAATGAACAATTTAATACATGGTTGAAGCTGGTGGATGGAAACATATGAAGCACACTAAACCTTTTTCAAGAAAACTTTGAAACCTGGGCATTAAGGCATTGAAATTTCATGGGTTAGTTAGTTGCATGTAATTCTGTACCTCCGACTTTCCTTAATGTCTTTGTACTTTTTTGACAATATGGATATGAAATGGGTCTTAAATTGTATTCACTATGGTCTTAAAAAAGTCTTGTTGAAACCTGTAGAAACCCTGTACTTGAGTGAGACATCCACAACAGAAGCTTCTTTTTTTTTTGCTTTTCACAGCAAACTTACTTGAAAACAGACATTCAAAAACTACAGAAAAAGTGGAAAAGAGAGGCGGTGAGACAGTTGTTAGAAGTGGAAGTCAACAGCCTCTTCAGAGGAGGTGGGACGTAAGACAAACACATCTCAGGCAACAGCTGGAGGCGAACAATTCCCTAAAAGCTCGAGAGCTTTAAAGCTGCTATAGCAGCGATGCAGGAGCGTAATCAGGCTACACGAGGTCTCATTCATGATTAGATGAAACCTAATTGCAGAAACACGAGCGTGTCCCCTGTCGAATGATGATGACCTCATCCTCCTGTGGATGGGCCTGTCCCGCTGTGATGACATATTAAGACCGTGATTAGTGCAACATAATGACAGCTGATTGGACTAATGAGGGAGAGAGGTGAGACCTACTGATGAAATCACAGCACACTGACACCTGAGAGAGGTGTGTCTGCGTGCTGGCGATACTACGAGTGTGAATATATGCGTGTAATTATCTGACGTGTGTGTTTGTGTTTTTCAGCGCCGCGGTGAGATTCGTGAATAACAACTCAACAGTAGGTTAATGTGTCGCAACAGTGCGTCTACGCTGAATGACAGGAGAGAAGCTGAGAAAGAGAGAGAGCGAGATGATGATGATGATGATATGATTTTAAAGATGGCTAATACCTGTAGCTCACTCGCTCCACAAACACAAAACCATGTCAACACAAACGCTGGAGATAAAAAAAATCAACATTTTAAAAGCTCATTAAAAAGGTTCCTCTTCCCCTAAGTTCTAATCACTAATCACTATCGACCTTTGCAACATCTAGATTAGTCTTTATGCCCCATTTAAAGTGTGTACTCATGTTTGGAGGTTTATCTAGCGAGTCAGCACACCATGGCTGATATTGCATCACACTGTTGGGAAGGACAATAAAAAGAAACATTTCTCTTGAGCAATTTCACCAACACAAAGTATGTCGTTAGCAAGTTTTGGTATTGGTAAACACAAGTTCTCCTACAATATATTACTGTATAATGTAAAATCATATACCGTATTTTCCGGACTAGGGCTGCAGCTATCGATTATTGTAGTAATCGAGTATTCTGTATATTATTCTATCGAGTAATCGAGTAATTGTATAAGAAATGCTTATTAAGAAATACTAGCAGAATCCCTGACTAACGTACGCTTCCCATTAATGTGGTATTTTAAGCTGGAAATGCTTCGGTAAAAAGAAAACTCCTTACTGCAGAGTGTGCATGATACTTTGTCAGTCGATTCAAAGCTTTTTTGCCTCGAGGATTTTTCCTAATCGAGTTATTCAAGTTACTAGAGGAATCATTTCAGCCTATTCTGGACTATAAGCCGCAACTTTTTTCCGACGCTTTGAACTTAAACACCGGTGTGACTCATGTATGTGGCACGAAGCTAGTTAGCTTTTTACAAGCTAGCAAGCTCCATGCTGCTGATACATTTAGCGGCGTCACATCAGACCCGGTCAGAGTGGACCACATGAAACTGTTCGAATAAATTCAATAGCGGCTCATAGACAGGTGCGCTCAATAGTCTGGAAAATACGGTAGTTACATGTACAATAATATGCTGAGGAGGACATCTGCCTGTTTTCCCAGGAAGGCAGAGTCATGTCCCCCTGCTTGATTTCCACCTCTGTCACCACACAGCGTGAAGCCACATATTTTACAATTATTTGACGTTTCATTCAGTCATTTGCATCACTTGAAAAAGCTTTTGCTATGACATGAACGTGACGTGTGTGAATCCAATTGTCTGTGACAAGGAAAAAAATAATACTTCTTGAGGTGAATATACGCCTGTCTTCCACCTTTGGCTAATTTGTGTCACCAACTGGTGTTAAATGGAAAGCAGTAACGCTGCTAGCGCGTAAATGTCTCTGGTGGTGGCTGGAGGCGAGTCTAAATGTATTTGTTCCCCAGGGTCCCTGTCATTAGGCCACTGTTCCATTAGGCCTAATTGGGTGAGGAGAGGGGGAGATGGATGGAGTGGAACGAAGGGTGGGAGAATGAGACGTGGCCCGAGGGTGTGCCAAAAAAAAAGGGAGAGCCAAAGAAAGATGCATGCAAACATCAAAGGGAAGAAAGGGAAACATAAGTAACCAGAAGAAAGACACAGTATGGTATCGCACTAATCCGACTTTTCTAAGCTTCCTTCTCCTTCACTCTCCTCTTTTACCTCCATCTCCGTCCCCTCCTGGTGCCAGCTCAACAACTCCTACTGTGCCCAAATAAAGATGGATGCCTCCCTGTGTGCCACAATGGAAACACATTTACAGCTACCTGCCTGTCCTGTTCACTTGGAGGACTCTCCTCTCCTCTCCCCTCTGTCTTTTCCTCTACTAGTCAGTCTAGCACTGCCTCCATCTCACACCAATCCCATCAAAAACAAAGTCTAACACAACAACACACACTCACACACCACAGGGCTATTACGTGCCAGTTTGTGTGGAGGGTTACAAATTGAGGTGTGTGAGGGGTCAGGATGCGCTGCCGCTCCCTGTGTACCTGTGGGCAAAGTAGTGATCCAAAAAAACAGGGAACAAATAGCTTTATCCCCATGTTTCCTCACCTCTAATGGGGGTCACGAAAAAAAGGACGGGATCCGGCTGGCATGCACTCATTACACGCCGCTCACTGACGTAAACATCAACCGTGTGCATACATCACGCACAGACAACTACACTCTGAGACAATTCATAAACAAAGAAACCGAGAGACGGCCCATACAGAGATAGTACATATGTGCTTGCACCTGCAAATGTAAAACAAACACATCTATCTGGAGGTTCATGCTATGATGCATAATCATCCCTAGAAAAGCAGATTTGTTTACAACCTGTGTCTCGGAAATAGTGTGTACATACTCAATCTGCTGCAAACAATATCCTCTAATCAAACCACTTGAAGCGTAATAAAGTTACAGGGATATTTTTGGGGATATATTGCCTCAAATATTCAGCTCACTAGGCCCCACATTGATGGCTCCACCTCACAGGTAGCTTGTCCTTCGGTAGGTGTGGGAAACAAAATCAATTCAGGCACCGAAAACAACTTTTTGGGGTAATTACACTAAATGTGAAGAAGCTACCGTAATTGGACACGTCGAGTAAGAATCAGTAAGACTTCACTCCAGGAGGAGGAAGAGCTCTGAATGCAGATTTGTGTTTATGTATTTGTTTGTATGCAGTCGTAAAAGAAAAGGTGTTTTTAGAGGAAGGAGAAGATTATGTTGAAAGCAGAGACACCAAGTGACAATGGCGAAAACAAAAAAGAGATTGGCTTGTGGAGATAAATGTTTGGGTGTGTGTGGCCTGAGAACATGTGTCTTAATTTTCTAGCACTGAAATGGACCTTACTAACACCACCGGCCTGTGAGATCATTTTCTCTCCGTTCACAGTATAGTATTTTCATCCCTTTAACACCAGAGTCTGCAAATTTCCCCCTGGACTTTTTATGCTTATTTTCAAATTCAAATTTAACATGTAAAATCTAACATTCATGTGCAGTTGTATTTTTTTTTTTGTTAAATGTCTAAAAGCAAAATCCGTTGTTGTGTTTTTCTGCTACTCTTGCTTCAACATCACTGTTACTACACTCTTACAACACATAGTATATAGTAAAGCACCGACTCTTCCAGCTTCTGAGAGAGGTGCTGGTGAAATTATCGTAATGACACCATATCACTGTAAAGTGCAACATCTCAGCTCTCAGGAACCGTTGGAATTTTTCTGATTGCGCGAACCATGACATAATTACGGTAATCCAAAGACGCATGTGCATACCTGTCGCCGACAATACGCTTGGAATTAAAGGGTTATATCTTCATTAAGAAAATAAAAAATAAACTGTCCTCAGTTAGTAGAAATGTCTTTTTTCTACAATATTTGTCTTCAAGGTCCAAACAGACTTACACAACAGGGTTTTCATGCAATCAGCTCCATCTGCTTCAGACTCATTTCATAATTATTTTAAAGAGTGGGTATAAGATATTGATGGAAAGTTTATATATACACTATTTTGCCAAGAGAGGAGGACTCCCTCTTATGAGTCGCATAAAGCACAAGAAGAGACAACAAGAAAAAGCTTTGATGTCTTTGTACGACTTTAATATGAACAGAAAAAGATGCAGTTTTTGACAATGTTCCTAAACTCTGAAGCTTTACTCTCAGGAGCTGGTCTGTCAGTGATGAGACCCGTCTGAACCTAGCACGGGCGGCTAATTGCTGCTTACAATGATTTGGAGCTTCCCGGGACAAATAAATCAATAGGAGTTTAAAAGTTTGGTCGAGAACTGAGTTTTAGATGAGAGGAAAAGGGTTGTGGTCACACACTGATCAGTGATGCAGCATTAATGGGTGGTTTGTAAATCTGATAAAGCTGTGACTCAGGGCTTGAGCTGACTGTGTGATTAAGCATAAGATGAATGTTTAATGATGCCCACAGGGAACAGGTGGCATGTGAAAGCACACACACACACACACAAAACAGAGATAAAATACATATACATGAATCTTCTTGCTGATGGATTTTCACTTAATGTGAACTGACAGACATACATGAGCACAAAGAGGATCTACAAGCACAAGTAGACACAAAATAAGTCGCACAGTCGCACAGAAACAGATTTACATTGCTAATAATTTGCACTCACTTGGCACTCTGTTGATGGCTTTGAGAGGCCGAAGGACCCGCACTGTCCGGATAGCCGACAGGTTGATGTTCTGCAGGTCCAGAGAGTACTCCACCATCCTGGATATACAGACCGAAAAAAAACGAGAACACCATTTAACCTTTCTGTGGTTTTCCTCAATCACCCACTGGTTCAAAAATATAACAAAAATGAATGACCACAGCTCCAGCTGAAACACAGCGGCCATTTTTTTTCATCTCGTCTCACCTGTGCCCCGGCAGAGATGTGCGAGTATCAAGTGTATGGGGGGAAGTGTACTGCACAGGAAGTACAACACTCCAGAGAAAATGTGGGGAGGATAAAGTGACAAAGCATCAAACAGGGGAGAATAACATGAAAGAGAGGTGAGGAAGAGAAAGAGAGAAAGAAAAAAAAGAGGGGGTGGTGGTGGAGGGGGGTTCAGTCTATTCTAAGTGTTGCCTGCAGGATGTTGTGGCTCAGTCAGAGCCTGGCATCTGTTAGCAAGTCATTTCCACAGCATGGCTAAGCTGTTTGTGCCCCCAAACCCAAACCACTTTCACAGGAGAATGGTCACGGTTTGCCATGTGTGTGTGTTTGAATGTGCCACACTCTACTACATGACCGTAATCATCGACACAGAGATAGTCTAAGTGTGTGTGAGTTTTTACAGTGTAAGTGTAATAAATGACAGAACGTGCTCACGTAAATGCGGGCAAAATGGCGTGCGATGTGTAATAGCAGTTAGGCGTTTGTGCAAGTGTGCGCGCAAAACGAGTGCGCCTGGGGCTACGGCGGTGTCGGGACAGCGTGATACCAACAACAACAGCAGCAGCAGCAGCACAACCACAAGCCAGTGCCACCCAGAGCACATCCGCTGGCTTTGACAAAACAAGCCAAGCTCACTGCCTTTCACATAGTCAGACTTATGAACCATGTCATTTACAATAATGTGACACTTTATTGATCCCAAAGGGAAGCTCTCTCTGTTTGCCCTTTTGCCAACAGTACAGAGCCATCAACAGCCAGCTCCCACCTCAGCTCACACTCAAGTAGGATTACTTGGTGTAACAAGGGTTTCAACTGGAGTACAGCTGGCAGGCAGTTGCTCTCACCTCTAACAATTTTGACAGATACCGGAGATCTTCGAATAAAAACCCGTAGTCAACTAAAATCCAGAGTTTTAATAAGGCTGTGGGAGGCGGGACCCCCCACACAAACCTGAGGGAGAATAATTGAAAGAAATGCTCACAAATGTTTCACAATAAAAGCCCTGTTAAGGAATGAGGGTTTCTATCCCATTAAACAATATTCAATTTGAAACATTTATAGGATTTGTGGTGTTTGTATTAACAGAGTTTGGATCCCAACTGAAGCCCCAGAACATGGCATTGCTCTGCGTAAAATGTGATCCCATCTTCATCTAAGTCACAGCAATAGAGAAACACACTCTTCTTTAACTAATACCACACAAACAATTACTGTATTTTCCAGACTATTGAGCGCACCTGTCTATACGCCGCTATTGAATTTATTCGAACAGTTTCATGTGGTCCACTCTGACCAGGTCTCATGTGACGAGGCTAAATGTATCGGCGGCACGGAGCTTGCTAGCTTGTAAAAAGCTAACGAGCGTCGTGCCGCCGATACATGAGCCACACCGGTGTTTAAGCCGCAGGGTTAAAGCGTCGGAAAAAAGTAGCCGCTTATAGTCCAGAAAATACGGTAGCAAATTTATCTATGTTGACTTTGTTGACTGCCTTAGTTTGGTTAGTTTACTCGTCTATGTTGATCTTTTTTTACATTCACATTTACACAGATAACAGATAAATTACCACATAGTTTTATTCCTGTATAGCATTTTTATGTTTATTTAACACAACTTCTGACAGGTACACAAATTTGTAACTGCTCACAATTAGCCTTTCTGTGTAGTTGGTAAGGTAAAGGTAGGTAAAGTTTGTAAATTCTCATGTTTTTGAGTTACCAGTGAGGAGGGTGCTGCTCTTGGTTGCTGATCCTGGATGCTACAGGTGGAGGACTCGGCAGAAGATGGTGCTGGAGAAGTGGTAAATGGATGGAGTACATTTATATAGCGCTTTCATGACCTTAGCTAGGTCCCAAAGCGCTTTACAAGGCATCTCATTCACCCATTCACACACACACTCACACACCAATGGCTACAGAGCTGCCATGCAAGGCGCTAGCCACCATTGGGAGCAACTTAGGGTTCAGTGTCTTGCCCAAGGACACTTCAACATGTGGACAGTAGGAGCTGGGGATCGAACCCACAATAAAGTGCTGTTCAGGCCCCTCACTGCCTGCCACAGCACAGACTTTTGATAGTGAACTTTGGTTATTCCTTTAAGTTAGATTATGGTTTGTTCTAATAATTATGCTAATTGTCTGATCAGCCACTATATCAGTTCCCTTTGTGTTTTGTCTTGGAGGTCAGTTTTTCTATTACTTTGCACCAGTTGTGTTCGAATAATATTTAAATTTTTCTTATTTGACTTCTTTCATGGGCTCAGATTTAAAATATGTTTCTGATTATTTATTTTTGGGAGAATATAATAAAACCCAGTGTGACTCCTCTCCTTGTCCAGCTCGGTCCCTCACACACTCACTGCAGATAGTTAATGCAGATCACACAGATAATCTGAGTGGGGCACCAACATCCCGCGGGATCTCATGCTGGGATCCCAAAATATTCCCATAGTT
>OOFC01050005.1:0-12209 GCA_900323345.1 Pseudochromis fuscus | reverse complement strand
TCCAAAAAAAGTTCCCGGTCAGGTCAGAGCAGGTACTAAAATCTTATTGGTCAGAATCGTCACTGCGTCGTTGCGTCATCACTGCGCGGCACGTAATCTGTCCCCGCAAACACGGCATTTTTAAATCTTCGGCGAACTGTGCAGACGTGTTTGAAATAACAACAAGAAGAGAAATGGCATCTGTTAGAAATCCTGCCCCATGGACTCAGGACGAGGTGCAAACCTTTCTGTCATTAGTCGCCAATGAGAAAATTCAGCAGGAGCTGGACGGCGTGGTCAGAAATGAAAGAATCGCATAAAAGATGACGTCACGAATGACGGCCAGCTACGCTGAGGAGGGACTATCCTCGGCAATGTAAATGCAACTGAGGGGGGCCGATCCCGAGGCGAAGCGAAGCGAGTAGGTACCAGTGTAAATGTGCCAATAGTCAATGGTTTATGGGCAGATTAAAAACATGTTCTTAAATAATAATTATAATTTCAGCTATTTCTATAATTCTTGACTTGATGTGACTGTAAAAGTACAGATGTGTTTAAAACATGAGATGAAATGGTCACAGGCTGATTAAAAAGGCAATTGCTAAATAGTTATTGAGCTGTACATTTGTATTTGTCTGCTTTGTTGCATAGAAATGATTCGTCTGTTGGTGCTGGAGGAGGAAGAGGAGGATGTGTTTGCGCTGGTGGTCCAGGCGATGAAGAAGTTTCCCACCAGTGAAGAGGTGCAGCTCCAAGGCTGTGGAGCTCTGCAGCTGCTCCTGGAGACCGGTGGGAACTCTGATCTATTATTTACTAACATGTGCAGTAATATGTTTTTGCTTTATGTTAATACTGCACCCCTGGTATAGCCTACCTTTACATTTAGGGTGTAAGCATTGTTTGTACCTGTATTTTGCAATACAGCTAGCTTTGCATTAACATTTTCATATGCTTGCGTGCAGTACAGCTGAATATCCTTGTTTCTGTGTTTCCAGTAAGTGATGACCACCTCGTGGAGTTCGTGGAGGACCAGGATCATGTTGTGGTTCTGGGAGTCCTGCAGAGGTTCCCTGACTGCTCAGAGCTGCTGCTGCAGGCTTTGAAAGTCCTGCTGCCTCTGGCTCGTCCTGGTAAGACCTGATCACACCACAGTGACATTTGATCTTTGTGGATGTCTAGGAAGTTAATCTAAGAAATGAAGTATTCATTTAATTTCACGATGAATAAAAGGGTCAGTGTGTTAGTGTTTTTCAACCTGATTAGTGGGGCTCTGAACTTTTGTAGAGGTTCAGTTTGAATGGATGGAGTCACTATGATTCTCTTTATTTGGAGGAGCTTAGGAATGTTGCTTTCACTCTACTAATGTAATGGATGATGTGTTACGCCACAGCCCTCAGTAGTACATGTTGACCATGAAGGAAGCACATGAGGACTTCTTTCTTCTGGCCACCAGACCATGATGTCACCTCAGTCTTAGTTAAGCACTTCAAAACACCTCCAATACCATGGAAAACACGTGTGATGTTACGCTGTTGCATCTGAACAGCTGGAAAAAGTCTGGAAGTTCCCTGATAGTGACCAACACAGCCAAACCCCGAGAGAATATGTGTTATACAATAGCTACAATGCAACTGTGTCATGAATGTACCAGATAATTGTGTTCGAACATTTCCATGAAAATGTACAACAAATGTAATTATCAGCTGGAAGGAAGTCCATCAGATTCTTCTACTATCTTTAGAAAAGCTGTTCATATGAAAGAACAAAAGATCTGGTGTAAGTTTGGCTCATATAGCAAATCACTGTTCATTTGAAGGTCAAGACAGATTTGGGCATTTACTGTGCAATTATGTTCATATTCAAAATAGGTTTAGATAGTTTGTCACATGCCAGTAAACACAAGGTCAACAGAGCAATGAATTTTGGGACGATTAGAACTACCCATAAATACTTAGTTATAAAAATAGAAAATCAAATCAAGTAATATGTGTACATATATTTACATGTGTGTATGTGCATTTTATGTATATCACTATTCACAGTGTGTATGATGTATAAAGAGGGCAACAAAGGGTACTACTAGTACTACTACTGCTACTACTACTACTACTGGTACTCCTACTGCTAATACTACTACTCCTACCGCTAATACTACTACTCCTACCGCTACTGCTACTACTCCTACCGCTACTACTACTACTGCTACTATTACGACTGCTACTATTACTACTGCTACTATCTACTACTACTACTACTACTACTACTACTACTACTACTACTACTAATGAACCAGGTTGATATGGTAGAGTATTGTAGTATGTAGAAATATTGCAATACTATACTATAATATCCTGCACTTTTATGAACTGTACTGCATGTTGCAAGATGTGTTGCAGAGAGAAAAAAAAATGCATTTTCTTTATTTTTTTTATAAACAATTATGGCATTGTATCCATGTAAAGGGTAATATCATGAAATAGTCATTAAAGTCATTAGTCATAAATTAATTTCAGTTATTATGTGGAAATAAAAAAAACAATAAGAATACACAGCAGAAATATAACATAAAATATATTATATATTAAACAAAAGGTTTTTAACTTAAACACAAAATTAACTAAAAATGTCACTAGGATTTTTTCATTTTAGATATTACACCAAACTTTGAGTAAAAAAAGAAAGTTAGGGTTGTAAATACACCATTTCTACGAACAGTATAATTACTCTACGAACATTAGGAACAGTTACTATTGTCTGACACTGATACAACAGCAGCTGCCTGTATATTTATTGCTCTGCACTCAGTTCCCATTTTGTCTGAAAGACGAGCAGTCCACAGATAGTAGATACCACATTTCTTTTATTTTAGTAAAAACAGGATGAAAGTAGAAAAACAGCTGATACTTTCTCTGACACTGACATCAGATGAAAGGGTGATTTCTGAAGAAGTGGAGAGAAGTGGAACTGGACATGAAGAAAAGTGGAAAACGTGGACATGACCAAGTTTCATTCATGACCACTTTTCCACTTTAATTTCAGTTTTTCACAGATGTGCGTTTTTATCACGGTTATGGGGGAATTCCAGCCTATATGGAGACATCACTGTGTTTCATTTGTGATGGACTTTTTCTGACCTCTTGCATTTATCTTTTTATTTTCTATTTTTGTGCTGATTGATATTTAAAATACTGCTGAAGTTAACATACTTTTCTTCTGCAGGCAGTAACGTGGAGGTGTTGATGTCAGGAGGCACTCGGTGCTACAGCATGGTCATCGCTGCCATGGATGCCTTCCCCGAGGTGGAGGAGCTGCAGGAGACGGCCTGCTGCTTGTTCAGGAGGTTTACATTAGGTCAGACCAAAGGAGAATATTAAGACTTGTGTCCCATTTCTAACGAGCTTCGTGCCGCTGATACATGAGCCACACCGGTGTTTTTGCATGTGTCTGTCTGTCCGTCCGTCCCTGTCTGTTACAATGGGTAAATGTTTTAACCAGGTAGTGTTGCTACTTCACCACAAGGGGGCAACAGTGTTCAATCCATAGCATCAGTACAGCTGGATTATACCTTGGTCTGAGTACTTCCTACAGTGGAAATCAGTGTAAAATGGATTTAAATGACTATACACAAACTCTCAACTGCACTGTCAATGAATAACTTTGGAGTATTTACTTACTGACGGACAATTAGTGGTGATAACACTGTTTGCGAAACTCACCGTCGATACAGCAGTGTTTGGATTTCGTTCACTCTGGCAAGTTAATGTGTTTGTTTTTATGACAATGAAAATTGGAGAGGCTAATAGAGGTATTGATTAACATCAGTGTGAATGTTCTGTGTTATCTTGTAGAGAGTTACTACAACATCCTGGTGCTGAATGGTGTGCAGAGGGTTGCGGTGAGAGCCTGCCAGACTTTCCCCGACAACCCCGCGCTGCAAGCTGCCGCTCTCTCCTGCCTGGCAGACCTCAGTGAGGACACACACAGTCACACATTACTATATTTAACGCATTTATTTAAGTCCACACTGATGGATGAGTGATAGACAACAACAATGGCATGAACTCAACATGGTCACAGCGATGTTATACAGAAGATCAGTGTTATCAGGGCTGACAGCATATTACATATATATAGTGTGACAGCCCTCCTGCTTTTACAGGGTCATCAATGGGTCAACCAATCATGACAATAGTCACTATAATTACATGCTAACTGACTTCACCGAGTCTTCACCTCTGTACCACGAGCCTGCATGTGTTTTCAGTAATGCTGTATATGAACAGGAGTAACACTGAGTGTGTGAAAGAAGCTAAAAGATGCTAAAATGCTAACTTGTAAAGGAGGTTTTCTGCTAGGTTGAAATCAATCAAGTACTATTTATTGAAAACACACTTGTCTCCATAGACTGTATAGAGCAGGGGTAGCCAACTTTGGTCCTCGAGGGCCCCTATCCGGCATGTTTTAGATGTGTCCCTCTTCCAACACACCTGATTCAAATGATCAGGATCATTATCAGGCTTCTGCAGAGCTTGATGATAAGCTGAACAATTGCATCAGGTGTGTTGGAAGAGGGAAACATCTAAAACATGCCGGATAGGGGCCCTCGAGGACCGGAGTTGGCTACCCCTGGTACAGAGAGACAGACGAAGCAAGTAGGGAGCAAAAAAACTGTAATACTCCCGATGGCATGCTGGCTCCAAAAAATTCTGGCTCCAATTAACTCCAAGTCTCATACACACTGGATAGCGTCCTCTGGTTCAAGAGTCCTACCCGCCTCCTTGCTCCTCCCTTCATATCCAAATATGGTCACTTCTGGCTGCAAGCACCCAACATGGCAATAAGTCCACAAAACAATGGATGCCATCTAGGGCTGGGCGATAAAACGATAGCGATATCTATCGCAATAGACACATGATCAATATCAATAGAAAATACGATAGAATGTTCGATAATTTCACTGATCTCCGTTAGAAAAAATCAGGAAGAAAACACCAATCCAGAACCGCAAGGTATTCTGGGGGATGTAGGCAGAGGAAGGGCTTTCGCCTCTCGACCTCTCACGGCCCAGCTAGCAAGGTTGGTGGCATCAGCAAACTCACTCGCTCTTTGGTAACCCAGCAACAACCTGTTGAGTGACACGCACAGTTTCATGCTTCGACAAAAATGAACACCGTGGAGTGAAACGAGAGAATGAATGCGACAGCGCGAGAGGAAATTGTGGGTGAAAGAGGAGAGGGCACGTCAACAATTGTCATTCTTACGAAGTCTGTCAGTATGAGAAATTTACCACCTCAGCCGCTCACCCATTGGAGTACAGCGACGTCAAACAGCGACGACAAATGACAGCTGTTGGTACAGGTGGACCACCACACAAGCGGCAACAGACCCCCATCGAGAGGTACTGGCAGCAGTGTCATACAACAAAACCTCAAAACGTTATAAAGTAGTAACGGATTCAACGGCGTATCATTTAGCAATGGACATGCTAACGCTCAGTACAGCTAAGTGTGGAAACGAGAATCTGATTCACGTGCTTAACCCACGTGACATTCTACCAGGTCTAAAGCACTTTTACAAGATGGCACATATTTAAAAATTTGTACATGTTTGTTTATTGCTCTTTATTGATCTGTTAAAGGTTATGTTTAAAATGAAAGTATTTAAATTTGGTCGAATTTCGAATTTTTCAGACCTTATTTCGAATAGGTTAAAAAAAATGATTCATTAATTATTGATATCGACTGATATGAAACACTTATATCGTGATACATTTTTGAGCCATATCGCCCAGCCCTAATGTCATCATGTTAGCTTCATCTGTTGTATATACACTCTATGATCCAAATGCAAAAATGAGACAATGACCTGTGGAAAACATCACAGAAATAAACCAGTGGTGTTGGGAAAGCCAAGAGGGTCATTTTTACAAAGTGACGAGAAGACTTTGAATGGTCTACATCACCTGAAATGCCTGAGGATTAGGTCTGCTCACAGTAGTTGGACCATGTTGTCTGTGTCTTTCTGCCAGCTGCAACCATCGTGCAGAACAAAAAGGTGGCCGAGCAGGGTATGGAGGAAGGAGAGGAGGAAGAGAACAGGGGTAGGGAGGAGGTGGAGGACATGGGCCTGGGCTGGATGGAGGACTGCTGCACAGCACTGGAGCTCCACGCTGATGTGCCAACAGTTCAGGTTAGTCCATGAGATTGAGTAGAATATTTAACATTGTAACATTTTAATTATAAAAGTGTTTAACTTTTGTGAATGGATTCCAGGAGGCTGCGAGCTGGGCCATCCACAATCTGGTGCTGCATGGAGCTGGAGGGAACCATTTAGAGGAGGAGCAGGATGAAAGGTACACAGTGAAGCAGTAAAACATCACACACTCTTCTATACATTGTTTAGCTGGTGAGAATTTAATGTAATGATGTTTGTTGGATGTTTGTTTTTCAGGACTCCTGTTCATAGACAGTTAATGGCAGCCATGCTAGTCCACCCCTCCTCTCCTGAAGTGTTCAAAGCTGCTACCAGTGCCCTCGCCACGCTCATCACAAACAACAGTGAGTCCTTGGCCGTGCACACAAGAAAACTTATTCACCTGAGTCAGCTCTTATTTTCATGTAAATTTAAACACCAGCACCCGACACAGAATATGAAAGATCGAACAGCGTGCTAAAGTTACTGCTGGAGGTGAATCAGCATCTTTATCTCTGTCTATCTGTAGAAAGCAGTATTGTTTGTTCTTGCAGGTAAAATGCGTTCACTGCTGCTGTCCAGTGGCCTTCATGTTAATTTGGTGGAGATGATGAAGAGACATGAATCATCAGTGGAAGTTTCCATCAGCGCCTGCAGACTGTTGAATCTGCTCTACCAGGGAAGGTTTGGAGAAATTAACTTTCTACTCTGTGATGTCTTTGTTGGTTTTAAAAGATTTCCCCAAAAAGATGAGCGCTAGATGAGTATATTTTTGTCCAATTTTGGATTGAACCCTGTCTGCTTGTATTTGTAGGACAGCCAGTCTGGATGAGTTACACATGGCCACAAGTCAGATCTTCAGCACCATGAAGATCCACAACTTCCAGTCAGATGTTCAGCTGGAGGCTCTGCAGGCCAGCCTGGTCTTCCTTTGCCCAGGTACATCAGATACACTGTTTACCAACACCCGTGTTTGTGCCATAGACCGGATGAAGCTGACATTATGTAACTCGTTGGTTTATGGACTCTCAGTTTGAAACCAGGAGTTTGGTATTTGAACGTAGCCATGTTGGTTGTTTGCAGCCAGAAGTGACCATATTTGGATATGATGGGAGGAGTGAAGAGGTGGGTCTGACCCTTGAACCTGAGGACACTGTCCAATGTGTATTAGATTGGTTGTTCAAACTAACCATGTCCCTAAATCCTCTTCCTCTCTCAGCCTAATATCTCCTTAATGATGAAATGATTTCCAGATGGACCAGATCATTGAGAAGAAGATTAGACTTTAACTAATGACATCAGAATGACTTGTAGAAACAATGTATTGACTGAGGATTTCAGGATTGAAAATGACCATTTTTGAGCCAGAGATTTTGGAGCCCGCCTCTAGTATTGCACTTTTTTGCACTTCCACATTGACTTCACTTTTGGGACCTGGGTTCTTCATACATTTCTGTACACAGTCAGTGGTTCACACAGTGCTGATTCAGCCTCATGGTAAATTTCTCTGTGTTTTCAGTTTTAAATCTGGTTTCTGTGGCAACGTTCACATGCTGGTGCACCGTACACCTTTGAGACCCAGTTGCTTCAAATGTTGGTGCCAAGTTAGAATCTGGAGATGAAATTAATTAACCAGGCACATAATATAAAATAATGAAAACAGTATATACAACAAGAAAATAAAGATCCTTTGTCATCCTCTGTTGTTACATTATATTGTACAATAGGCTCTGAAGCCCTGCTGAGAATTTTTAGCCTCTTGCTCACTGCTTTGGATTTATGTACAATAGGATTTATTCACATCTGCCTACCAAGCCCAGGACATGCAGACAAAAAAATGAGTGACAACCAAATCTTTATGGAGTGAAAGTTGTTGGAGAAAACCGAGGCAGCACAAGTACAACTTCAAATGATTAATATTCTGTTTCGGTTCTCTGCTCTTTGGACACACTAAAAACGCACTAATGCATCCTAATTACAGTTCAGTCAATTGAATCTAAAAGGGAACAGCTGTTAATGTAGTTTAATAGACTAGTTACTAATTTAATAAACTACATTTAATTTAAATGTAGAGGATGTCCCTAGTTTTCTAGAAGGTCAGGAATACAAATGTTCATGTTGTGTAAAAACAAATGTTACACATATTAAGACATATCTCGGTGCACAATGCAAAGGAAATTTGACAAATTAAAATAACAGAATGCAGAGCAGAAGTCAACAAGAATACCGTATTTTCCAGACTATAAGCTGCTACTTTTTTCCAACGCTTTGAACTTAAACACCGGTGTTTCTCATGCTTGCTAGCTTGTAAAAAGCTAACAAGCTTCATGCCGCTGATACATTTAAGCATCGTCACATCAGACCCGGTCAGAGTGGACCACATGAAACTGTTCAAATAAATTCAACAGCGGCTTATAGACAAGTGCGCTCAATAGTCCGGAAAATACGGTAAGTGCAAATAGAAAGAATCAAATAAAACAAGCAGAACTTCAGAACAGAACAAGTCAAGCAAATGAAATGAGATCAGTGAAGGAATAAAATCGGTACAAGACAATAAATACGAAGGTTTTAAGAGGCGGACATCACATCAGAGGAAATCAAAGCAGATAAAAGAAGGTGTGTAACAATAAGATGAATCAAATGTGAATGAGCAGTAAAGAGCTGGTAAGAAAAGAGCATCATAAGAGGACTGAACAGTTGAAACAGCAGCGTGGGGCAGCATGTTATCAGAATAAGGTCATAGTGTCCCCTCTGCTCCAGCAGCAGTGCACTTGTCCTAATTAGATTAGGGACTGATAACAGCCTGCTTGTGTCTGTCTGTATATGTTTGCTTGTCTCTTTGTCGTCACTCAGTTCCTGTGTGTGTGTATGAATTCCCAGACAGGAGTTTGAGGGAGCACGGCGCCTCGGTCGCAGATCCTGACATGGCCGACGTGTCACTGAAGGTCCTGAAAAACCAGTGTGTGGTGGAAGGAGCTCACACCCTCTTCCTGGAGGTTCTCAACAGGGTATAAACAAATACCAACATATCTGTATAATGCTGTTGATGTTTTTCCATACACAAACAGAGTGGGTGATGGTGGAGCTGGAAAAAACAACCAATTAGATTATTTTTTGTCCAGTGAAGAGAACAAAACTCTGCACAAAGCCTCAGTCAGTATATACAGTTCTCATTCATGACTTAAATTTAATAACAGTTCATCCTTTCATTGGAGAAAATGTACAGTAGGTTGTTCTGCAAGCAAAACATGGGAAGCGTGTAATTACATTTCCAAAAAGAATTTACTGCTATGAATGAAACATGGTTTTTCCTTCATGTGGTTGTTGGTACCCTTGTCTGCTGAGGGTGAATGGTAAATTGTGTGTGTGCAGTTCATCCGCAGCGCTGACATACAGAAGTGTGGTTTGAAGGTGCTCTCCGCTCTGGCTGACTGCTCTGGTGCAGTGGATCTCCTCTGCCAGCAGGGGGCGATAGACACAGTGCTGCATACACTACAGATGTTCCCAGAGGAGCGAGGTACACAGCTGCTATCCAATCCAACAATTTGATTTTTGCCAGTTTTGTTATTACATTGGAAAAGAAAAATGTGCTAAGCTTTGTCATTACATTTATTTGCAACTGGTTTCTGAAGCAGGATTGAGAACAGGGTAGTGTTGCTTCTACAATGATTGTCTGGAGACAACTAATAAATTAGTCAGTGCTCCATTTTGTCCATCCCTTGAGATTAAATTAATGAAAGGAGGTTTGGATGAACTCATCTCTCTGTCACCTTCAGTTTATTTGTTCATGCTGCTTTTAAAAGCCAGAAAAACAAGAAAAGATGCATTTGTATAGTGGTAGAACTGAGGCATTAGAAAAATTCAGACACATTGTGCTTTCACTCACTTTCCTGCTTTCTGCAGAAATACACTACTGGGGTCTGACCCTGCTCAACTACCTCGTGATTAAGAAGAAGCTGTCGAGGATGATTGTACCTGTTCTGGCCTCTGTGGTGGTCGCCTCACTCATTCAGTACAGGGAAGACTCTGAGATGCTGCTAAAGGTAAACTGATTACTTTGCTTTGATGTAACATGTTAAAAACTGGCTCACTGATTAACTGAAAAAAAGTATTTATTTTTATAGTGGATTCTTTGCTATTGTAAAACATGTTGTAGTTGCTCTTCTATTTTGTTCGAGCACATTTTAATGTCCGATGACTGGAGGTACCTGTGCAGTGAAAGCCACAGAAATGATTCAACAATTAGCAGGTTGATTATGAGTAGTGTGGATACAGAGTTGCAGTAATTGTTACTGATTACAGTTTGGGGCTTGCATATTCCTGACCTGTGGCCTGTCTCTCTTGCAGTGTTTTCAGGTGGCGCTGAGGATGCTGGACGCCTGTTCAAAAGCAGCTGCTGACCTGCAGAAAGAAGATTTTGACAGGCAGATCTTCCAGCACCTCAGAGAGGAGACTGATCACATCATCAACCCAGTGAGTTGCAAACTATGTCAACTATTTTGGTTTGAGGTTTAAAAACCTGCTAAATTAATGGCTTTCTTATCTGATTTGTTTAGTCTTAATTTGCAAATGTTAGCATGCTAACATGAGTATTAATGAATATCCAGATCCAGGATGGTATTTTCCATTCCTCCGTCATCAGGTCATGTTGAAACCACAGACTGTAGATAGAAATGGACGAAGCAACTTGGGATTGAAAATGAGGCCAATGCCGAAGTGCAAACAGGTGCAATACTCCCGACAGCCAGTGGAGGCTTGCTCCAAAAAACTCTGGCTCCAATTGACTTCAATTCAGAAATAGTCATATTTTATTTCACAAGTCATTATGATGTCATTAGATTAAGTTAATTCTTCTCAGTGATCTGGTGGTCCATCTAAAAACAGAAAAAAAATCATTATTAAAAAAAAAAAAGGGGATATTTAGGGGTGTGGTTAGCTTGATCAACAAGGCTGGTCTCCAGTGAGAGTAGCACTAAAGTCTAGTCTCATACACATTGGACAGTGTCCAAGGATCAGACCCGCCTTCTTGCTCCTTCCATCATATATAAACATGGTCATTTCTTTCTCCAAGCAATCAACATGGCGACCCTCAAATGCCGATCTTGTGGTTCAAAAAGTGTGAGTCCACAACCCATTGGGTGACATCACGCTTGCTTCGTCCATTTGTGTACAGTCCATGGTTGAATCACAGGCTGCACTGTAAACACACAGTACAAAGTGAGTGTGCAGGATATAACATGATTACATGAGCCGCTACTGTGCGAGCAGGACAGTTGTTGGAAACATCAGAATGAGGAGGGACATTCACTGACCTCCTCTGCTCCCTCTCCGTCTGCCGTCAGCTGAGGAAGACAGTGTGTCTGGCTCTGTCCAAGATGTGGGTTGACTCGGAGCTACACTACAGCATGCTGGAAAAGGCCTGCACAGACGGAGATACAGCGATGGCTGAGTGTCTGATCGAGCTCGGCGCCGACATCAACAAGAAGACAAAAACTGACTCTCTCCTTTACCAGGTCAGAGAAGTTAAACCATCTATGTGACATCAGTTCAATGTGTGCTTTCACTCCCATCTGTCTGTTTGTTGAGTGTACTTTTTAAAAAGTTGAGAACAGCACAAACTTTGTTGGTTTGTGAAACTTGGAGCAGGGATTTTGACTCCTCAGAGGATGAACCCTTTTAGTCGGGTGCCCAAGTTTGTGTCCACTTCAGGATGATGTCATTACTTGAGCTGTGCCCTGACCTTTAATTTAGTATCACCAGCTGGCCTTTAATGTGGGGTGAGCTTTGGTTTGAGGGGAGTGCAAAAAGGTGTAGTATCCACCACAGGCACTAGATCAGGGGTCGGCAACCCTGGTCCTAGAGAGCCGCAACCCTGCATGTTTTAGATGTGTCCCTCTTCCAACACACCTGATTCAAATGACCAGGATCGTTAGCTGGCTTCTGCAGAGCTTGATGATGAGCTGGTCATTTGAATCAGGTGTGTTGGAAGAAAGACACATCTAAAACATGCAGGATTGCGGCTCTCTAGGACCAGGGTT
>OOFC01050002.1:20829-33587 GCA_900323345.1 Pseudochromis fuscus | reverse complement strand
TTTTCATCGAAGCCCTTTCAGATTAAAATACCACATTAACAGGAAGCAGACGTTAACCGGGGATTGACTCGGGCACTGAGAACAATACAACAATGTACTGATATTAGAAAATGTACTTTTACTTTGTACTTTGGAATATTTAAGTATTTTTAAATGCATGTACTTTTGAATATTTAAGTATTTTTAAAGGTAAATACTTTAGTACTTTAACTTGAGTAACATTTTGACCAAGTAATTTTTATTTGTAGTTGAGTAAGATTTGATCATGAGTATCAGTACTTTGACTCAAGTACTGAAGTTGATACTTTGTCCACCACTGCTTTTCAACCACACCATGTGAGGCACTAATATGTGATCACTTTCCTTCAAATGGAGTCACAGCAACAAACAAATTGGCGACACAACGACTGATTCCTTCTGATGATGATGATTCACACACATTCACCATCACACTGAATTTGCTATTTTTGTTGTTGATAGCTCCTGATTTCCTCTCTCCAGTGGTTGAAGAGACTTTAGCATCATGACTAACAGTGAATCACTCTCACATTTCCTGTATTAGTTGCTTTTACAACACCACTGATTGTTGCCTCGTGCCTTTAATCGTTTCCATGTGAGGTCCGTGTGGTTCAGTGTTTAGCAGAATGAAGTGTTTTGTTTTTATTTTTCTGTTGACCTCACTGCTCTGTGAAAACGATGAGATGCACTTTTATCTCTCTCACAGTTTGTTCATATCTCAGCACAAAAGAACGCACAACATGATCCAAGAGAAAAGCCAAGACATAAACAAACATATTCAAATACGACGGAGGAACTTGTTTCATCATCTTGACTTCAGACAGAGCCAGGAATCCAGAGGTGCATCTCTAATATCTCTGTTTTGAGGTGTCGGGGGGTTTTCAGGTGAATTGTTCCTTTAAGTGGGCTGTAGCAGACTGAGACCTTGCCTGAAGCCAGGTTGTTTCACCCGAGACAAACTGTCATGAATAATTACAGCTGCTGTGGAAAGGTTACAGGGTGATGGGAAGAGTGATGGCACCTTTTAAAAGTGATTCTTGAAATCTGATCTAAAAACTCAGGATTTATGAGATCACGTTACTTTCACCACCTGATCCTGCTGTAAGTCCTTTTTTTCAGTGAACTGGTCACACTTTTAGAAACAGACTCACTTTCGTTAACTTCTAAAAAACTATATTAACATCAACAGCATATACTCTGGCAGACAGAGTTAGCATCTGTTGGGATTGAACCAATGGGCTGGCTAGATGTCTGTCACAGGAGGCTTTACAGGTCATTTGAATAATTTAAAAATAAAGAAAAAAAAACAACAACAACCAGTGTATCCATAAAATATTGACATATCCTAGTAAATGCTTCAAACTAATAAGCATTAGAGCACCAGTAGGGGGCAGTAAAACCCCACTGCTGCGCCTTGGAGCTGGAGAGGAAGAAGAAGAAGAAGAAGAAGGAAGCAGTAGATACACAACATGTGCTGTGTGGTGAACATGAGTTCAGTGTTTGGTTTGTAGACTCACATTTTGAAGCCAGGAGCATTTGAATGTTGTTTTTTTGGAGCCAGAAGTGACCATATTTGGATATGAAGGGTCCGACCCTTGAATCCGAGGACACTGCTCAGTGTGTATGAGACTGGAGTTGAGACAATCAGACTAACCATGAAACCATAAATGTTCACTTTAACACTGGTCTTCTCTCTACTGTAGTCTGTCTTTGTCCTCTCTGTCCTCTTTAGTCTCTGCAGGTCTCTGGAGCTTCGGGGATCTGGTTCCTGACTGACCGATCCATCCTGTTCTGACTTGATGATCAGGATCTTGTCTCTCTCTCAATCAGTGGTCCCCAACCACCGGGCCGGGCCACACACAAAGAATAAATAAAAATGTAACTTCCGTTGTATCGATTATTAGAGTCTGAAAGACATTTTATTTTGAAAGGAACGACCGGATTCTCTTCAACTTAACTTTTGCCATTGCCTCTTGACATGTCAATACCCTTGTCTCAGTCACGTGATAAAACGTATCACCTATCACGTATAACGTCAGATACGTTAGCCAAATAATACGCCGCAAACTAGCGACAATGAATCAAATACAAACGTCTTTGGAGAGCTTCTTTGCTTCGCTGCTCTTAATCTTTTGTCCCTCTCTCTCTCCCTGTCCTTATGTCTCTGCCTGTCCCCCCCGGTCGCCATGGCAACGGGGCCCCTCAATGAGTGAGGTTTCTTCCTGTTAGAAGGGAGTTTTTCCTTCCCACAGTTGCCAAGCACCAATTGCCAAAGTGCTGCTCTAGGGGGGACCGACCGTGGATCCTTTTCACAATCTAATTATCTAATTATTATCTCAATCTTATTATTATTATTATTATTATGGTAAATGGAGTACATTTATATAGTACTTTCATGACCATAGCTAGGTCCCAAAGCGCTTTACAAGGCAACTCATTCACCCATTCACACACACACTCACACACCAAAGGCTACAGAGCTGCCATGCGATTCACTAGCCACCATTGGGAGCAACTTAGGGTTCAGTGTTTTGCCCAAGGACACTTAGGCATGTGGGCAGGAGGAGCTGGGGATCGAACCCATCACCTTACGATTCCCAAGCGACCCACTCCACCACCTGAGCCACAGGTTTGGTTATTATTATCACCAAATCTTAAATTTTCTTTTTGAATCACCAGATCACAGAAGAGCTAATGACATCAGAATGACTTGTAGGAAAAATTCACTCACCAAGTTTTTCAGGATTGAAAATGAGGATTTTTGAACCAACTGGAGCCAGTGTTTTGGAGACAGCGTCCAGTGGGGGTAGTGCACTTTTCTGGACTTCTTGACTTGTGAGACTGGGTTGCTTGGTCCATATGTACAGTCTCTGCTCTGGTCTGAATCTGGAGGGAATGACGAGATGGAGCAATGAAAGATAAAAAGTAGAACAGCACAAAGGACTACGTAATTGGTTCCTGAGTGACTCCTTCATTCTGCATTCCTCTATGGGCTAAGCTATGATTTGTGAGCGTGCTTTCCAAACACCAACAGCAGCACTGATGCCTGCACACTGTCGACTGCTGACAGATGTCTGTATTTAAATGAAGGCAGACATCTGTTTATAGAGGTGTAAAGAGGTGTGGGCTGGTGCTGATCAGTATTCTCCGATGACAATAAGCATCAAAGACGATGATGAAGTAAGTGTGGGCTCCTTAATGATAATTTACCCCATTGTCTCTGAAAAGAAGAATAGCGTCGTACAAAATGTTTCCACCACCTCTGGTATGCAGCGGCGCTCGCCCAAAAACAAACACCAGAGAAACACATCAGCACACGCCTGAAGGACCCGCCTGGTGCCAAAGCAGCTCCAGTGATAGTTTTGTCTGAAGAAGTCTCTGTTCCTAATCTCACCAAAGGCTGGAGAGTGTCTGGTATCTTGTTCAGGGCCGTGTTGTCTATAGGGGTGAAAGGGGAGGTCTTGTTTTGACACCGTAGGACAGCTACTGCTTTGTTCTTACTTATCTTCCCCTTCTGTAGCGAACCCCTACACGCCGTCTCCCTGTGATGTCTGGGTGTAAGATAGCAGACCATAAAAACACACTGCTTATTGGAGAGGGTGGCAGAGCAAAAAAAAAAAGGTAGTTTTTAATGTGCTGCTCCAACATACAGGGAAAAACATCAATCAATCAGAGGAGGAGGAAAAAGTTCAAACATACTGTAACTACTCTGGATTACATTACATAGTTACATTACATTATTTAAATCAAAAGTACTGCTGTTGTTTGTAGAAATAAAGAATATAAAATGTTTTACAGTCAGTTACAGAAATGGTACAAATGTAAACAGATTACACTGTGAAGCTTTTAAAGTAATCCAGTGTACCGTATTTTCCAGACTATTGAGCACCTGTCTATAAGCTGCTATTGAATTTATTCGAACAGTTTCATGTGGTCCACTCTGACCAGGTCTGATGTGACAAGGCTAAATGTATCAGCGGCATGGAGCTTGCTAGCTTGAAAAAGCTAACGAGCTTCGTGCTGCCGATACATGAGAAACACCGGTGTTTAAGCTGCAGGGTTCAAAGCATCAGAAAGAAGTAGCGGCTTATAGTCCAGAAAATACGGTACTTTAACAATTTGAATGGATCTTGAATTATTCCAACTGAGCCATTTATTTAGTTGTTTTGGTCATATTCAGTTGTCAAATTACTTAATTTTAGCTTTGGTAACTGTTATTTTACTCCCCTTCTGCTCCAAAAAGTCCATGAAAATTGGTATTTCAGTCTTTGTAACTTATTTCCCTTAAGTTACAATAAATAAACACAGATAACAACAGTTTTCTTTATTATAAAACCAATGTTTTTGACCATTTTTATTCCATCATCCGTGCAAAAATACTTACAGATACTACCAAAACTAGCAGTGTGTTGGGGAGCTACTAATATTATGCTGTTAATATTAATATTTACCAGGAGATTGCCCTTAAATAAGATACCATATAAACTAAAATTTGGGGGAACAATCATCTGAACTGAATCAAGGGTCAACTCGCATCAATTTAAAATTCAATTTAAAACATTTCTGAAAGACAAACTGAAAAACTTTTGCTCCTAAATAATTTTACCAGGATGTTTGTGACCAATCTAAATCATCTCTCAGTCCCTCAAACCTCAGTGTGGGAGCAGGACTGAGCAGGAGGTGCTCGCTATTATCCAAAGGTCGTAGCCTCTGTTTGTGATGTCACTCGATCGCAATCGCGCGCCCACTGGGTCACGGTGTCATTTCGAAGCGGCGATGACGACGCAGGAGAATGCCAATGACAGGCCAGGTTCATGAGTTGGTCTGGAGCCAGGAGGCTGCATGGGAAGGTCAGATGTGTGTGTTTGTGATAAGAAAGGATTGAACTGGAGCGATGCAACCAGCCTGAGAGAGATGGAGAGATGCTATCTGCTCAGCTATCACTGCACACATCCAAATGAATTAGTCATATTGAACAAGAATGTGGAAATATTATTTGAGGAGCTGCTATTAGCTTCTCATTTAAACAGTGACTACACAACAGATTCAGGGGATAAGTAGGTTTTTGGTTGTGTCGATGATGTCATACCACCTCTGAGATACGAGCCTCCTCGCTGTTCACCCCGCCAAGAGTTTCATTTTGCTTATGCAACATCCATCTGAGAGGTTTTTATTATTTAAAGATGCTCATATCCTTGTTTATGGAAGTGCTTAAGCCCATGTTTTCATCCACCTTTGATGAGTAATGCACGAGGACGACGTTAGGTTTGTACCAATGGAAATAAAAATAAAAATTCAGGCACCTGCGATCAAACTCCACAAGTCAAATGTGAGTGTTTTTGTCCGACTGGAGCACTGAGAGGTGTTTGTTGACGTCCAGTTTGGTTGCATCAAGTGGGTTGTTCCAGGCTGTTGTAGCAATTACACTCATGTGCATGTTGTAACCTCGCAGTTAAGCGTGCCCTGAAGTGCAGTATGGATTTTATGCAGTGGTCACCAACACCCAAGGGGGGGATAGATCGCTGCAATCAAAGTCTAAACTGTGGCAAAACAAATATCGGACGAGGACTATTCTTCAGGGTGTGATTGGATCCTTTTTTTTATTATTATAATTGTATTGTTGCCTGTAAACTTTCAAGTTCAACTGTAAATACAAAGTCCAGCCAGTGAATTACTCCTGGACAGTCTGATTTCAATGAGGGGACAATACCAGAGTATTTCTTCTTAATGAAACTAAATGAAGAGTTAGAGCTGCAAACTGAGTCACTAACTTGTGGGAAAATGCATTAAAGGTTAATTCTGGTTTATTAGAGCATGCACTGGATTTACTACCAACATTGTGGGGTTGGTTTTACACAAACACTGAAGGCGCATTTCCTCTGGTGCTGCCTCGCTTCACCTTTAGCGTTTCCACTGTAAAAAGTACCCAGAACTTGGTGGTACGACTTTTTTTTAGTACCTCCTCTCCTGCGGTGGCAAAAAAAGTAGGAGGCATGAGCAGGTACTAAAATCTTATTGGTCCGAATCATCACTGCATCGTTGCATCATCACTGTGCAGCATGGAAACATTTGCACCCATAAGCCACCAGTCTGCACGGTTATAGTCAGAATAACAAGTTTCTATGTGGGGAAAATCATTAAATAGATCAGTTTATTGTACAATAACTGCACACTACTGCAACGTTAAAATGTTATTTAAAGACGTCAGCAGAAAAAAACTTGAGCTCTGAGCGTCTGGTCGGTCGAACAGCTGATGGAGGCTCTAACTTGATGAATTAACAATATATTTGAAGTAAAAACAACTCATTTCTCGCCTGAAACAATCTGCAAACTGCTTCCTCTGATGCCACAACAATAGGAAATACACCCAAAGTTACCACACCCCAGCTTCACTCTTTGAGGCCCTGAAGTTTGATTTTCATGCTCCCAGTGTTGTCCAGTTGTAGGAAATTAGGTGAAATACAACTCGTCACACTCTTCTTGTGCACTGAGTGGTCTCCAAATGTCGCTGCTGCTATTCACGCCAGCTCTGTGCAGCTCGTCACGGACAGTTTTGCTGAAAATGACTCACAGAGACAGGGATTTGTTGTTGTTGGAGAGATTGTAGAGTTCTGTTGTTTTTAGCGTCCCTGTCTCACGGCAGTCGTCTGTTCACGTCAGACTGTTTGTTGCAATCCCCGTGCAATGACATGGATCTTATTTATATTTTAGGTTCACACTCAGCTTTTGTGCTTGTAGATCTCATCATCAAAAGTCGATTTTTTTACATTTTTGGTGGCACATTTTCAACAAGAGCCTTTGAGGTGGGAGAAGATTTAACAGCAAGTGGTATTGATATTTTAGCATATGCTCATTGAGCGGCAGCAGAAAACAAAAAAGTATTTAGTTCTTTAAAAGTTAAAAAGTAAATCCTCTGACTTCTGATTATTGTGTTGTAATTTCTAACTACACAATTAAATATTATTACCCATCATCTGTTTGATTGCTGTGAATGAACAGAAGAAGCGAGGTGAAACTTTATTTAGCACATATTTGGAGTATATTTTATTGTGTATCAAATTGGTTGTGACACAGACGGTTAATTTAAAAATCAAGCTTGGCCAAGCTTAAATCTCTAATCAAAGTTTGAATGTACAATTACTCCGATAACAAGTTGCACTGAAGCACCGCGCCTGGAAACAATATCTATTAGAGGGTTATAGGGATCCTCAGTATACTGCCTGTGTAATGGGGGACTTCCCGCAGCAGCAAGTAAATAAAAAGTAGCTGGCTGCAGATGAGATCTGCTCGATGAGTGATGTGCCAAGCTAAACAGAGATGTTATAATTCGTCCTTGGGAACCGTGCACTAAGAAAAAAAAACACATTTTTTGAGCTGGAGGAAGCAACTTGTAAAATCTTAATTAAAAGATTGTATCAGACGTGGCTTTGCTTATAGAAAATAGGGAAATAATGGACTTAAAAGACAAGTTTTTACAGACGGAGCGGGGAAATAATTCACTATGCTGGGGTAGCTGGAATGGGAGAGAACTTATTTGCCGCGGGGAGAGAATTGGCATTTTTAATATCCACAGCAATGAAATCTCAATATAGCTACTGTGAGGCTGCAAAGTGTCATTTGGCACAAGATCCTTCATCTTCTATATTTTTCTCTGCTGTTTGTCTCCTTTTAGGACTCATTATGGGGAAAAACAAAGTGTAATTAACACAATCATGATTAATTACAGCACACAGCGTCGGTTTACACATCTGCCTAATTGCAACTTTCTTTCACTTTATTTCAAATGTTCAAGTAAGCAGAACTTGTCACATTAGCAGCGTTTCTTCCTCCTCGGAGTCTGTGGTGAGCTCCTGCCCAGGCAGGTGCTGGGAAAGTCTATTTTTCGCCCCTTGTGTGTTTTCTTCAACTTTTTCTGCGGCATTTTTTAAAATAAATTCCAGCTAAACCAACCCTTTGCTCAAACACTCCCCCGCATGTTACTCCCACCGTCCCCTCAACCGCAGCCAAGTCCTCATATAGAACTGGAGACGGCCATTTTGGAGGATAACATGGGCAAGGCGGGAAGTGTAGCACTGCCAAAGGCAACCTGCCAAGCTTATTCCCACTGCGATATATACATAGTAATACCCCTATTGATTGCTCTGAATATATTTATTGAGGGGAACCGGAAAAGCAGGCTGGGGGAAAAATGGGGGAATTTATGACAGCAGGCGCTCAAGATTAATTCACTTTTTAATTACAGGGAAGTACATAGGTATTGCCTGTCGAGTAGTTAGATTTAAAGCTAAGACAAACGGCAAGCAATGCATGCTGAGAACGCAGTATATGGAAGAAAGTGTATGAATCAATAGTACATTTTTCCTCGACTCTGCCTCGTAGAAATTGCCAGCGTCTGTATTAGGTTCTCCAGCATATTCATGCTCGCTGGAAATTGGAGAGATGTGCTCCCCGCCTGTTGTTTGACTCCATTATTTCTTTCTTTGCTTCGCATAAAGTCGTCGTATAAACTGTCAAGCTGACTATCCGAACACCAGCCTCCTTCATGAATTGCATAATGTCCATTCTGTGTTTTCTGAGTTCGCTCGGTTGTTTTCACGCTGCAGAAGTACAATTCCCCTGCAGAGGGGAAAAAAAGCTTTGCTGAATGTTAATGTGTTCGGTGGCAAAGCAGGATGCTGCATGCTAACACAGTTTAGTGCTCCTGAGCTTTGGATGACCATCTCCTCAGTCGTTTTCATAGCAACAAGACACTAGAGATGATCTTTTAGGTGAAATAGTTCAACACAACACTTGAATATTTGCTTCAGAATAAGGTTATCATGCCGCTACGGTGTTTTCATGGCGTTGATTCGCAGCCGTTTTACTTTATCGCCCCGAAACGATGCATTTTGACATGAATCATTCAGGACGTTTGATAACCCGCGTGTAGAGTTCAGCATCACACCTGCCGCCTCGCCATCATCCACGAAGTCCAGATGGCATTTTCGCCTCTGTCAAAAGTCACATGTTCGCACAATTGGTGTCTGACGCCGTAAAGGACAACCAGGTGTTGTGTAGTCGTAGATGATTTGTGACCTCTGCAACGACCCGTGTCCTGCTAGTGACACGTAGCAGATGCACATATGAGGAAAGCACGTGCATGTTTTGCAGTCTGGGAAAGCTCGTTTTATGTCTTATTTTGTGTGTCTTAGCCGGGGGTATGCTTATATTCAGGAGCCACCTAGTTTTATTCAGTGCTGAAGGGTGTGTGATCCGCACAGCTGAGGTCGGGACTCCTGGAGAGCTGTGTGCAGTCACTGAGTCTCCGCTCGCTGCTGCTTGATGGTCAATAAATCCTCCAAATTGTAACACTGCCCACTTGTTAAGCTACTATGTCTGTTTCTGTTCCTATAAACAGAAGATGTGATGTCGAGTTGTTTAAAAGCACCTGACAGAACTACTAATAACTCATTAGTTTTGCTGATGAGAAATTAGTAAAACAATGTAATTACTTTTCTCAGTGACCTCAGTCATTAACATTTTGTAAGTAACTTCATGACCCTGTGTCATAAAAGTGCGGCGCATGTTTTATTTTTAACCTTGTCTTGATAGATTAGTGTCAGTAGCAGAGAGAAATGCCAGAGTTGATGAGCCAGTAGATAGTCTAATAGTCCAATCACAGATACAGTGGTTCAGATATGGCGTTCAACATCTTGGGTTTTTGGGGCAACAAGTGACCACATTTGGGTAAGAGGGCGGAGCTAGGAGGCAGCGACGGCGATGGGGCTGCAACTATACCTCTCATTGAGGCCTAATATGTACTTAATGATGAAAGTAATTTCAGGTGGACCACCTGGACACTGACTGGGGGTCCTGCACTTTTTGGTAGTCATGCATCGGCTTCCTGTTTCAGATCTGGTTACTACATGGTAAATGGAGTACCACTATCCTGCATGTTTTAGATGTGTTTCTCGTCCAGCACACCTGAGTCAAATGACCAGGATCGTTATCAGGCTTCTGCAGAGCTTGATGATAAGCTGGTTATTTGGCCCTCGAGGACCAGGATTGCCCACCCCTGATATAATGCTTTCTCAATCTTAGCTAGGTCCCACACTTACACACTAATGGCTACCAAGCTGCCATGTAAGGCATTAGCCACCATTGGGAGCAAGTTAGGGTTCAGGGTTTTGCCCAAGGACACTTCGACATGTGGACAGGAGGAGCTGGGGATTGAACCCATGATCTTACGATTCATAGGCGACCCGCTCTACCACCTATGATGTAACGTCTAGCACCACTGTCGTGCAACCATTTCAGAGACAGATACCTCTTTGAATCTGTTCATTTCTTTTGTTATTTCATGTACGTTTACCTTCATTAACACTCTTTGTTGCATTGTTTTCTTTCCTCTGTTTGAATTTGATTGGACACCATGGAGTAAACCACTGACTGAGTAAAGCTAATACTTCTGAAAGATTGATTTAGATTCAGGGGGAGTGACAGAATGGCAAGATGCACATCCACATAACCCCACCCGGCCTCAAGCAATGACCCAAACTGCCCCCAACACGCACACACACACACACACACACACACACACACACACTCACTCTCCCTCCATGTTGTCTAAGTACCAGCATCTTTGCATGTTGTCTCCCAACCCACCCATCCTTCTCCTCCTCACTCTCCCACTCTTGAAACCACCCCGAGCTTTCTTGTAACTCTTGCTGCTTTTCCATCTCCTTCCTCTCTGACTCATCCTCAACTCCTCCCCTCTGGGATATTTTAAACCGGGCGGCTCGAAACATATCATCCCCCCTCTCCTCCCTCCCTCTCACCGTCCTTATCACGAAGTGAATAACACCTTCGTGAAGCGTGGTGGCCCCTGCTGAGGAAACAGGTGAGTAATGAGTACAAAGCCCTCTCTAATTAACAACCAACTTTTTTTTTTCCTCCGCTTCGCATGATCAGCCGCACGTGATCCATGCGTAGTTTCTCTTCAGCGGTGTTTACGGTGGCTTCAATCTGCGTCAGATCCAGAAAGACACCTCATTATGGAGAAAATCTCACTCATGACCATTGTGAGTAATTATGTGGAGTGTCCTTTACTTTCAAAGCTGCAGAGTGAATTCACTCGAGCTATTCCCAATGCCTGCAGTTATGTGATTTATGTGATTTCCCCTGAATGTATTGTCCCATCCTGCGAGCCCCCTCATATTCAATTGTTTTGATGGATCTTCTAAAACAACACCTTTTTCAATAAGGAAATATACCCTTATTATGTTGCATTCCTGCAGGGTTGCTATATTGGTATTTTTCAACAAGTATCCTTGGAGAGTGTTGCAGTGTCATTTCTTTAGGGCTCTCTCTTTTTCTTTTTTTTTTCTTTCCAATTGTTTATTTTATTTTTTCACTGCTTTCAAGGATCACCATTTCAGCTCGGGGAGTCTCCCAAAGCTTACTTTTAACAAGCAGCATCCTCTTTCAGATAAAAGATTTATCTTTTGCGCCTCAGAAATATCCATCATAACAAGTGGCTGCGACTCACCACAGAAGCTCGGCTGCGTTTCAGTTATTAGGGCGAGCGAGACACGGTTCATCTGCATGGCGTGTTCGCACCTCATGTGATTTCCTGTGCGAAATCAACGAGCGGCAAGATGAAGGCGCGGTGATGGGGGAACAGGACGCCTGTCAGGTATAAACAAGAAAATGAAGCCACAGTGGGCACACCATGACCACAAGTGTACGACTGAGGAGTAGAAAACATTGTGTCCATGTGGATAGTCGAGTAAAAACTCCACGGGAGCATCAAACTTCACTTACAGCCTCGCGGTGGAAAGGTAATTGTGCTGAGAGGCTTCTCCTCAAAGCCCAGCTGAGCATTATTTGAAAGCCACGGCTCGCACATAATGTCGCCGAGCGTCTTCCCGTGGCCGCGGTAAATGGATCTTTCCAGCGGTACAACGTGCCAATGTCACAAAGCACCCATCATCGCAGGATGGCTCCAGGAACATGACAGTGGATTCAGTTGACGACAATAACCCACAGAGGCTGCAGGTCGAAAGCCAGCAGAGCGTTTCAGCAGGAGCTTTGAGGGTGAGGTGGAGTGGCAGGTGACAAATCCAGCAACACGAGTCTGTCCATTTCAGACCAGTAGTTCATTTGTAATCGAACAGTGAGACTGGGCGCTTCAGCTGGGACCATCATGGAGGTCCAGTGTTAGCATATTAGCTGCTAGTTGAGATATTGCTGCAGACAAATCAGGAGAAAAGTTATTTAATGCTGTTTCTCATTTGAAATTTTACAATCAGACACTTCCTGCACAGTGTTGCAGATCACATTCAACATTTATAAAATTGCAATTTCTGAACAGTTTGTGCAGAATTTTAAAGTTATGGACTGGAGACCTCTCCAGGGTGTTTTCTCACCTGTTGCCACCTGGGATAGGCTCCACCCCCCTGCGACCCGAGTGGATAAAGTCGGTATAGTACCGTATTTTCCGGACTATAAGCCGCTACTTTTTTCCGACGCTAAACACTGGTGTTTCTCATGTATCGGCGGCACGAAGCTCGTTAGCTTTTTACAAGCTAGCAAGCTCCGTGCCGCAGATACATTTAGCCTCGTCACATCAGACCCGGTCAGAGTGGACCACATGAAACTGTTCGAATAAATTCAATAGCGGCTTATAGACAGGTGCGCTCAATAGTCCGGAAAATACGGTATTTGAGAAGTTGATTTCTCCTCACCAGTTTAACTCGCCA
>OOFC01050002.1:0-20809 GCA_900323345.1 Pseudochromis fuscus | reverse complement strand
TTTTTTCCGACGCTTTGAACCCTGCGGCTTAAACCCTGGCGTTTCTCATGTATCGGCGGCACGAAGCTTGTTAGCTTTTTACAAGCTAGCAAGCTCCGTGCCGCCAATACATTTAGCCTCGTCACATCAGACCCGGACAGAGTGGACCACATTCAAATAAATTCAATAGCAGATTATAGACAGGTGTGCTCAATAGTCCGAAAAATACGGTAGATGGATGGACAGAAAGTACTATTTATACCTCTGTAAAGGAGAGTTTATTTTTGCCTTCATTTGTAGCAACTTTACAAAAAGACCTTGATAACAGCAACACAAGTATGGAAAAGCATGGAATTGAATTTTATAAATTTCCAGGTCTTGAAAAATATGGAAAACAGAAACTAGTGTATGGAAAAATATTCATGTCAGAAGAATAATGAAAAGTTCCATCAACAATTTGTTCAATATTTTATTTACATGATCTATTTACGCCACAGTCACAAATTATTTGAATTTTTTTTACTGAAAAGTCTGGAAAAGTGTGTAATTTTGAAATTTAAAACATGCAGGAACAAAAATAAGCAATAAAATTGAGATTTAATTGATTAGATTTGAGACGAGATCGGGGTGAGTGTTTGCTTTTCCACCACAAGAGGGCAACAATGTTCAAGTGCTTTTTTTAGTTTGCTTTCACGATGTCTTTTATCCAGCACATTACTCCACTGCTGTTTTTTTAAACCCTGTAACGCTCCACAAACTGTATTATACTCAGAAATTGTGTTGTTGGCAAGGAGGCACATTTGTGGAAAACATTGGGAAATTGTACCTGCTGCAGGGTGTACAATACAACAACAAAAGGTCTCCCTGAAATGTCTAAATGATAAAACTTCAAAAGAAATCCAAGGCCAGGTCTCTCAGCGTGTCCTCTGTACTTCCTCCCTCTCCTCTTGTTGCAGTTAGACGGCATCTACTTCATCAGAAAACCCATCACAGAGCGCATCCACCCTGCACTCTGCTCCATTTCACCCGCAGCCCTCAGGCAGATGTTTCAGGGCAACAGCCGCGAGGCCCTCCCGCTAAAATAACAGTCATTTTGCCAGAACTATAAAACCTAACTCCCACACAACAGCATCTCAGTCAGCAGCAGCGTCTATACATTTGCGTTTCGTGAAATATCTCCGCCGAAAGACAAAATTGCAGCTGTGTTGCGTGGTAATGAAAGCACTTTTCCTTCAGCTGAGGTCACATTAAGAATTTACAATGGCATTTTCCACTCTATTGACCTGTTTATTTAGCCATGAAGAAGAAAAGTGCACAATAAAACCTTGTAAGTACTTAGTGACAGCCTCTCAAATATCATACTTCCAAACACAGCACAGGAAGTACAGCGTGTGCAGCGGTCGTTCCTCGATTGTAGTTATTCGGATGATCAGGATGGGTTTTATTATTTACTAACAGAAACCGCATTTGACAAAGTGAGTGCCGGTTATCTCCGATCTCGGTCCATTCATCCCCCTCTGCCCCGAGGAAGTCGCTTACTTTTTCAAAACTTTAACCGTCCCTGACAGCTGCTGACAAATTTATTCTCCTCCCCAGTGCTGCCGACTTCCCTTCGGCTTCAGTCCAGTTTAAAGAGCTTCTTGCCAACTTATCCAACATATAAAAGGTCCCCGAGTCTTCACTTTTAATGACGTATCCGCTAATGTATCGGGTCCCAGCTGGGCGGGTTTATACCCAAATGTCAAATTTTATTTACGAAAAAGGGAAACGCTTTGAAGCTCAGCCAGCAGTTGTCTTGTGAAATCGTTTAAAACTCATTAATATGTACTTTTTTTTTTTATCTTAAAGGTCCTTCCCTTTTGATTTGATAGCCGTTTATGATATCTTCCTTTATCTTGTTATCATCGCAGCGCTGGCGGTTTACGGTTAAACAAACGGCGGGTTAAAAAAAAGAGGTCATCAATCATAAAGCATCAGATTTTTATTAATCAGGCGTCTTTTTAAAGTCAATTACACAGATTCAGATCCAAGTTGTATGACTAACAAGGTTTGCTTCTCGAGTTTCCATAAAACTGCTTTCATTTATTTTCTGCTGCGAAACTCACACTGCATCTTCCCTTTAACGATCTCAAGCACACACACACACACACACACACACATGCTACTCCTCTTAATCTATGTCTGCTGAAGTGGTCTTTAATGAGGTGTGAACAGAGGACCACAGCCCTCTCCCTCCTCCTCTCCCACTATTTCATCTTCCCTCTCGCCCCCCTGAGAGCGACTGACACAGACAGACAGAGCTACAAAGACGTACGGCGAGCAACACGCAGACGGGCGGAGGGAGAAAAGGTGATGGGAGAGTTAATGGGAGAGAACAAGGTCTTTCTTTTTTTTCCTCTCTATTTCATTACCCCATCCCTCCATCCATCATCATGTGATCACAGCCAGAGCAGATCACAGAGCCTGTGAGGGACACTTTAAAGATTTTCTCCCCAGCTGATATCAAGCTTTCCAGTGTTTATGTGCAGGAATGTGTGTGTGTAATGGGCTTATACTGTATGTGTGTGTGTGCAGGGAAGCAGGTTAAGCTGGATGTGTGTGTGTTTTTTTTCCCTCCCAGCCCCCACCTCTCCACTCCCACTCATAATAACCCACCACAGAATTATGGTTTTGTAGTTGAAGACCAGCCAGCTTCACTAATGCATCTCGAATGTGTGTGTCTGTGTGCGAATGTGTTTGCATGCCTTCCAGCGTGGTGGGATCCCACTGACGAGCAGCGTATCAGCAGCGTGCCCTTGATTTGGATGAAGGGCAGTATTTCTACTGGAGTTAAACAGCCTTCTCCCACTTTGTTACCTAAGTTGAAAAAATAAAAAAAAAAACCACGCCGCACTTGCCAAGGATCAACCCCACGTTCTCTGAGCTTGTTAAAAAATGCGCCAGGACTTTGATTACCTTCCAGGTGTGGGATTTCACCTTCAGCTCGTTCGCCGCAACCTGCAAATCAAAACTAGCCTTCACATTTGAATTGGAGAGAGACGCTATAGTCTTCACACCTCTCTGGGTGGAAGTGCTGGAAGAAATTTTCCTTTTTCGAATTGAAAGAAAATCAGAAAAACTGAGACTGGACCGACACAGAGAATAACACCTCAGCTACAATAAAATAAAGTGGAAGAAACTTTAACAACTAGTTTTTGTACTTGATAATAATCTGTGTCTGTGTCATGTACATCTTGCATTTCAGGTGACCACAGAGCAGTTCTTAATCTTCAGCAAATGATTGGTTATTATTATTCTACATAATTGTACTCTAGCATCTAAGTCAGCAAGATACGTTTTTGAGTCATTGAAACCTATAAGATATATTTTATTTTTTATTTATATAATCTGTAGCCTCCTGAGACCCCAGCCTTTGTTTGCATTTTTACTTTCTCCTAGCTCTTTGGGATTACTAGGTCCCTATAAAAACTAAGCATTGTCTTTGAACAGAGAGTAGTAATAATTGAATACATGAATTGATGTATTGAACAAAGACAATCGGATTAGTTTGTGGACACTATGTCTGATCCTATCGTCATGGACACGTATGAGGAGGCTCAACATGGAGTAACTTGTACGTTAATCATTTTTTCTGTATTAAACTATCCTAAACTTAAGATTTACCGGCTGTTGCACATGTACTTTACTTTACTGCTGTGTACACACCAACATTTCTGTTTTTATTTATCTGTTTTTCTGTTTTTATTTCGTATTTTTCTATGGGCTGCAACACTCCTTTCAAAGTTATGTTCGTCCAGCTTAGTCTACAACTTACGATCATGTCCTCCAGTCTTTTTTAGCCAAGTATTTCTTTCTCATACAGACCTGGTAGAAAATCGAAGCTTGAGTCACATGATAACAAAAGCTGAGAAAAGAGTTTGAAGAGAACTTTTGAGGATATTGAACAGATATTGAGATATATTATTACCCAAGGAGCAAATTATTACATTTTGGGCCAAGGCTGTGATCCTGTCCTAAAGAGTCCCAATAAAGTCCCTATTACTTACAATGGGCGAGTATTTTAACAAGGTAGTGATGGTGTTTCACCACAAGAGGGCAGCAGGGTTCAGTCTTCAGCTGGATTATGCTTTGCTGTGGAGGTTTGTGCTCTCAAAGTTATGAATGTTGAATGAATGGTTTGGTGGTGGTCAAAATTGGCAGCCAGGTCTCCATCAGTCTGTGGCTAGCTTAGCTTACCGCCACCGGAGTTAATCTACATGTCCTGCAAACATAAATCCAACTACTATTTTGATTGTCACTTGTGTCGTGCGTACCTGCTGCTCTTTGCTGCGTACAGCTGTGCTACTTTTCCAGGTATTACGGCTGCCAGCAGTAGGTTGTTTCCAACATTTTCTTGTTAACATCTTGGCAGTTGATTGTGCGGCTTCAGTCACGATCGTGCTTTTCTCCATCCAGTTGTCAGGACTGTTTCCAATAACAGAAGATCTGACAGATCATTGCTCTCACTGCAGAACATGTATCCTCATATTGGATTGGAGATTAACGAATTACATAGAATAAACTCAGCTTTGCCTTCTTGTTTTATCAATGATGTGAACATATATATGATTTCAACCTCACTTTAACAGCATATGCAATGAGCTGTGGCTCCATGTTTGATGTTTGTATCCCCAGCTGAGTTGTCTTTTCATGCTGCTATAAATACATTGCTGTGCACCGTTCCCTCTCTTCAAACTCAGCATTGTCTCATCGAAGACGAACCATCAGAGTGGAAAAAAAAACAACATTTTTTTCTTCTATTCATGTCATAATGAAACAAATAATCTAAGCGTATTTCATCAAGAAAAAGGTAATTAAGGTAATGAGATTTTTTTTTTTTTTACACAGCACTAAAATATGCCAGGCAGAGGGAAAGGCATAATTCACTGCGGTCCTTTTTTGAATTTGTAATTAATGAGCTCGTAGGCATTTTCCTGCTTTCAGCTCACTACTCCCAACAAATTGTTTTTTTTATTTTATCCCAGAATGTAGTTTTTGTCTGTCAGTGGATTTGACGTCGGGATGATGGAAAGGTTCTTTGATTAGCGCGAATAAGTGGAACGTTGCATCTTTGCCGGGAAATATTGCAGAGTTGCTTTGAAGTGAAATCCAAACAACAAAGATCTGGTACCGACCGAGAAAACTAAAAGCAAAATATCATTGTGGAGCATCGTCTGTGTGCATGTGTCTGTCAGGAGTGGCAGTTTCACCACAAGAGGGCAACAGTGTTCAGTCGCCGTACATCTGAATCATGGAGGTTTGTCGCTTTCTGGTTGTGTTGTATTTTCTAGAGATGAGAAAACCTCTTAAGGAGGAAGTGAATAAATAATGAAGAGTCATCATTTAACCATGATTAGGATCCTTCTGAGTAGATTAAGTTGATGAAACTTAATAAATCCTGGCAGAACAAACTGTTTTTCACTGAAACACTTCATCACATTTAGTTTAACCCTTTAACCTGAGCCTGCAAATTTCCACCTGGACTTTTTATGATTATTTTGATTTCAAATTTAACCTGCAAAATCTAACATTGATGTGCAGTTGCAGTGTTTTTTTTCACTGAAACTCTAAAATCAAAATCCGTTTTTGTGCGATTCTTGCTTCATCGTCACTGTTATTACTTTATATTCTTAGTATAAAGTAAATTAGCTGATTTGCCCCTTCTGTGAGAGGTGCTGGTGAAATTACCGTAATGACACCATATTCACTGTAAAGTGCAACATCTCCGCTCTCGGGAAGTGTTGGCATTTTTCTGATTGCGCAAATCGTGACATAGTTACGGTAATCATAAAATGCATGTGCAGACGACAGGCTTGAAATGAAAGGGTTAAAATGACCTATGCAACTGTGTTTTTTTATCGTTTACACCTTGCGTCCACACGGAGATGGAGATTTGGCAGCTGAAACCGGGTCCAGGAGTGGGAAAGTCTGAAGACGCCACCCGCTGCGTCTCCGTGTGAGCAGCGAATAACCCCGACAACAACAGTAAAAATGGAGGAACACAGCGTCGCGTTAGTGCTGCAGCAGCTACTGGGCTTGTTTTGACTTTTACAGCAAAATCTTCTGAAACTACACAACTACCGTGAGCAACAAGTGTGTGTTGTTGTGGGTGTTGGTTTTACCTCGTACGAGTTTAATGCGCATGCTCCGTGTCTTCTTCCTTGTTTTGGTGTGTTTCTGTGGCAGCGTTACAGCGCCACATACAGGCCTGGCATATTGACTGCAGTGTTTTCGTGTGGACGCAGATATAAATATCCGTTTTCAGGGGAGATGTATTTGCTTTGTTTCCGCCTGTAACTCTGCATGCAGGCCTTGATTTGCATATTGAGGGTGACACAGGTATTTATTGTGTGCCTATTAGTAAAAAACATCCCTCACGGATACTGATGTCATAAAAAGTTCCTGAGAAATAATTAAAACAAAACAGTTGACTTTTAGAGTGTATTTACTGGCCTCGTCAATACCGAGTCTTGCCAGCAGCGTCCAACTATGCAGTAAAAAATTAATTTCTTCCTGCAGTTGCATCATAAAGCTCTCAGCCGCTGCACCATCACGGAGGTCAAACCGAGATTTGAATGCCCACAACAAATTGAAGACGAAAAATCTAAAGTGTGGCATCAAGCATCCAGCTCAGCCTCGAATTTGGGAAAAAGTTTCTGTCGCTTCCCTCAGCTCGTTTTCTTCCAGGTTCAGCTCGGCGATCACAGCTCCAGTCAAACCGCAACTCATTTGTACTGAAACAAGCCTCATCCCTTCGAGTATTTCCAAGCGTGCAGAGATAGAAAACCTCTCTGATGCCACTTTGAAGACTAGAACCAATTAGGGAATCATTATAATGAGGAGCCTCTAAGTGCACGTCTTTTGTTACTCAGCAGCTGTCTAATTGGAGTTGGTGTATTTCGGAGGGAGTTGGGACGAAGCCTGCTCTAATGCGACTGTGATACGCTTTTAAATCCTGCTCACGGCTGACATATTGACAATTCATACCACAAGGTTTTGTTTTTCCTTTTAAGTTATTATTGTTATTGTGTTTATTATTGGGAGAAAAATTTCCAGCTTTTTTTTCCTGAGTTGTGCACAGCTGAGAAAATTGCTGCGTCTCTCCCGGCAGCTCTTCACCTTCCCGTGCAGCTGGGGATGATTTCCACCTCGGGGTATACTGTAAATGGTTGACTATTTACACAGCTACTGTATATAGAGCATGGTTTGCATTGCAGTCCGTGTCAAAGCCATATCATCGCTTACAAAAAGAAAGGAATAGCATTAGTACTGAAGCAGCTGCCGCTTTGAAAGTATGCGCATTGATGTTTAAAGCTTTGAATGGGTAATTCAGAGTCAGAGTAATTTATCCCTTTTTTCTCTGTCCACTCTTTAAATATTATATTTCCATGTATTTGTTCCCATTTTAAGGCAGCTTTTTTATTGTGGTCTTTAATGAATAAATCATACTCCCACAGTCCATTTGGGAGGAAGATGTGGAATTTAATGTGCTCTTTCTTTTTCTGTTTGTCTTTTCACAGCTCCCCTGACAGACAAGCCGCCAAAAATCCTTTTCCCTTCAGAGAGCCAAATGAGCATCATAGAGATGGCAATAGGTAAGGGAACATGTTTCATTCCCCACAGTGATCGCTACTTTTCAGGCTGTCGATGGAGCGTGCAGTGTCATACTTGTGGCATATGCCCGCTTGTCACAATGGCACCGCTTCAGATTTCTAGATTAGTCAATCGAAGCCAATTCCCCCCAAAGTAGGTCCCGTTCTACTTCACTGTGGCTTTGTTTTCAGCCTTTTACCGGGAGCCAGACTCTGTCTTTGCTCTGCATATATGGTGGAAGTTTTGCGGCAATTAGCAAGTTATAGTAAATCCCGGTAGCTCATGCAAAGGCTTTACTTACAACTACTGTAATTGTGCTGTAGTGTAACAAGCTGCTATGAAGCCTGTTTGTGGTTATATAATAATAATCTGCTCTCTCTCTATTAGTGCAACAACACAGTGTTGTTACATTCAACAATCTGTTCCTGTGAAATACTGTTTTCATTCAGCGACTGCTTCTAATCACTTCTTTGCTTTGTTATTGGTGACAATGAAACACTTTTCATGGTTATGCTGATATCTTCAATATGTAGCAGGCTTTTATTGTGAAAACTCTACAGAAAGTGGTGAGCTTGACTCGACAAAATTAGCTGAGTAGAAGCAATTAGAGCAAAATCTGGAGTTTTTTATTGAAAAGAAAAAGAAATTGCTCCAGAAATGTACCTAATTTAACGCATTATTTTTTATCACCAGTGCTCCTCAGTTATTCTTTGCAAATGCTGCATTAAAGAAGTAATATTCAACACAATTCATGTATGCTCTGTTGCAAGTGTATGAATAGTGTAACACTTCATGCACAAAGTTTTGATCGAAGGCTGCCAACACTTCAAGATTCATAATATATCCAGTGTGTAGCAGGCTTTTATTGTGAAAAATCTTTAGAAAGTGGTGAGTTTGACAAAAAAAAAATAAGCTAAGTAGAAACAATTAGGACAAAATCTGAAGTTTTTTATTGAAAAGAAAAATAAATTGTTATTGAAGTGTCCAATAAATACTTTTAGCAGTATTTTTTCATCAGCAGTACTCCTCATGCATTAAAAATAATATTCAACATAATTCATGTATGCTCTGTTGCAAGTGTGTGAACAGTGTAGCACTTCATGCACAAACTTTTGATCGAAGGCTGCCAACCAGTATCTAGCAGGCTTTTATTGTGAAAAATCAACAAGGAGTGTTTTGTGTTATTGGGAAAAAAGCAAAAATAATGAGCTAAAAACAAATTTTAAATGTACAATATGCCTAACTTCACAGTGTTTTAGTGTTTTATCAGCACTCTGTCTTCAATTGTTCATGCACTCCTCCTCAGATATTATTTTTTATTTTTCGACAACATTGCATTTCAAAAATCTGATATTCAGAATAATTCATGCACAGTCTTTTGCAAGTGTATGAACAGTGTAACACTTCTTGCACAAACTTTTTACCAAAGGCTGCCAGCATCTCAAGTTAATAACATCTCCAGTGTCTTTTATTTGTGAAGGATCCCTTTAAAAAATACGCAGAGTTGAAGCAATTAGAATAAAATCTTGAATTTTTTAGTTAAAAAACAAAATAAATTGCTTTGGAAATGTACCTTATACCTACTTTGAGATGATATTTGAGTGAAAATTTTGAAACCAAGAGGTTAGATTTTAAACAGAATAGTCCAAATAATTAATGCACGATGTATCACAAGTGTATAAAAATACCTTTGATGTAAATTATCCTATATTGTAACTGTATTGATTTTATTTTTCGTGGACTTTTAGGATTGCACCCTGAGTTTTGGACCAGAAAATATATCAAATAAAAAAACAGGATGAGTCATTTATCACATAAGATGAAGAAAGTGATTCAGTCTGTTTTTCTTTTATCCTATTGATGTCTTTTCTTTTGTATTTACACTCATCACATGTATCCTTTGTGTTGGGCTGTAATGAGTCAGTACATAATCTCTCTTGACTACATCTTCACATTTATGATGTTACTTCAAATGATCTCCTCCGATGTCGCCTCGGAGATCTTTCCTCACCAGCTTTTCATACACCGGGGCTCGTGGGAAAATTCCCGCTTTGTGCCTTATTGGGCGAAAGCTCAGCTGTTGGTGGATGGGAAAATGGGTCATGATGGAGGCTTCCTTTGAAGTGAATTTGTCATGGGCGATGAACACAACTGGCGCGCGGAGGTAAAAGGTGGCAATCAGAAAATAGGCGCAAATCATTGTGGCTTTAAATTGATGACGGATAAAAGCCTCTGTGGCTTTTTCATCTGATTAAGTTTTCATAGTGGATGATGGCGGTTTTCAAACTCCATTACCTGATAGCTGAGAGAACAAATAGATAAGATATGTGCTGCTGTTTTTGTTTTTTAATCATCTTTTTATCCTCCCTCTGAGAGTTTTCTTTAGCTAACTGTAGCTGGATTTAATTTTGATTTCCACAGGATGAGGATTTGTAAGACAGCCTCCCCCCTCCCCCATGCAGCCATTGATATTCTCCACAGAGCTCTGTGTACATAAAATATGAACACCTTTTGATTCCCTGCCTGTACAAGCTCCTATCACTTCCTCTCAGTGTTGGGCTACTGTGCTCTTGTCATCCACAGAGAGCCCCGGCGTATTCATTCAGGGCTGTGGCACTTTTTACTTTTTTTTTTTTGGCAGAATTTTAATATTCATCCTTCCATGAAATATAGAAGCGCAAATGGCTTCAGCTGACAGTTAATTAGGCAGGTGAGAGGGAGAAAGCGACAGGAGTGTGGGAAAAGGCGAACGCAGAGAGACACTTTTCAAGCTCTTGTTGTGAAACTCGAGGGAAGAACGGAGCGAACAGAGGGACCCGTAAAGAGGGGGCAGTTAATCAGCGCGCACTTCCTGTTCACTTTTTTGTCTCCTAATGGATGTGGCTCCTCAGTTATAATTGATTAAATTTAAAATGCCTGATTAGGACATGTTGTGTAAATGCTCCTCTCGGCCTTTCGGTGGTGGACAGATTTTGATGGTGTGTAATTCAGGCTGACACTTTATTGCTTTTACTCCATCTCGTGCACATGTAGAATAATTGACTGCAGACTTAGTGCAGTGCAAGTCTGTTTCTAGTCGACTACTAATGCGTACGATTTGTAAAGCCTAAACACTCGAGGGGGGATTAATTTCCTTAATGCACGAGCATGTTTGTGTTTTTCCTGTTGAATGAGCGCGCAGGAAACTGCTTGTGTCACTTCGCCGTTCTTGAACGCAACCCGGCGAGGGATTCAGCAAACCCTCTTCTTTCAGCCTTTATTCTGCCACGTTTGATTTGTTATCATGCCGCTTTCTATGCAGAGCTGACGTGTCGCTCGCCGCCTCACTCGCCTACCTATCCTGACGTTTTATTTCGCCCTCAGATTGAATTCACGACCACTGTGGCGCTCCGTTCGCGATGTTCATTCTGGGAATACCCCCCGAAAACTTTCCCCTGTGATCTTGATTGGCTGTTAAAACTTCAATCCCTTCCAGCTGCCTCCTTCCTCCAGATATCGCACTCCATCCCCTGACATTTGACATTACGACACTGCGACAACTTTTCTGAAATTGCAGCAGAGACAAAACAAGGCGACGGCGGCCTCCTTTCGAAACTCCTCCTAAATTTGCTTTGAAGGTCAGAGAAGGAGTGTTTTAATTTAAGATGCAATCCACCTTTGGAGTACTGTTGGGCATCATCACTGTGATATTCACGCATCTCGCAGGGTTGTGCAGTCGGTAATTAAATGGATTGTTTTGTGCATTCGTCGTCTTTTTGCACCTCTTTGTTTTCTCAGTGTTTTTTGGGAGCCCTCGAGGGAGGGAAGTGAATATGTGGCAGCTCAACAACAAATTGTGCACGCAGGAAAGTGTCAAAGGTGAAGGATGCATCTCTGCATGCTGCTGTTGCTGAATTGGAGCGAATCCCTGCGGTCAGGCTCCAATATGATGTGGAAAGGGTTTTATTTTATTAGATATTCAGCAATAAAATATATTGGAGTGTCAGGTTGTGCTCCATCTTTCTTCATTCTGCTTAATAAAGAAGAATTGCCACAGATTATTACTGCTATTATAAATAAGTTAGGAAGCACCTCCGTCAGCGAGGTTATTTTGACTGTATTAGTTTGTTTATTAGCAACATTACTGCAAAACTAAATCCCAGTGTATTATAATGGGCACGGTATGACATGGTAGTGTTGCTATTTCACCACAAGAGGGCAACACTGTTCACTGTATGGCAGCGGTCCCCAACCTTTTTTGTACCATGCACCAGTTTAATGTCGACATTATTTTCACAGACCGGTCTCCAAGGTGTGGCAGATAAATACAGGGAAAATAAAATGACATAACGTGTTTTTTGGGGGTTTTTTTTTACTAATTTTTCGCTAGTTTGCGGCTTATTTTTTGGCTAACGTATCTGACACATTATGTAAGATACAAGACAAGCGTATTGACGTGTCAAGAGGCATCGACAAAACTTAAGTTGGAGAGAATCCCGTCATTTTTTTCAAAATAAAATGTCTTTTAGACTCTAATAATTAATACAACGGAAGTTTATATTTATTTATTCTTTCTGTGCGACCTGGTAACAACTGCCTCATGGACCGGTACTGGTCCCCGGCCCGGTGGTATGGGACCACTTCTGTATGGCATCAGTACACCTGGATGATCCACTGGCAGAGGTTTGCACTCTTAGTTTCATCTTCACATTTTTATATTTGGCCAATTTGTTTCTAAGGCAGACTCAACATATTAATTTCCAACCACTGCAGAGTCATACAAAAGTCATTCTATTAATTACACACCATCTGTACAAACTATCACTATCAGCGCCTCTCAGCGAGGCTCCTTTAGAAAATCCCTTTGTTCTCCTCAGCCTCCCTGTAACAATCTGACAGGCTGTATTGCTCTCAAAGGTTAAACTTCCTCATTTATCGGCCGCTGCATAATAACAGTGTAAACTGGAAATTGGTCTTCAGTCACTCATTGGAAGGAGTTACATCATCTAATGATATGATAACAGAGGATACCTCAGTCAGACAAAATCGATTTAAAGCCATTTCAAATTAGACTTTGCAATGATGTGGTAATGAGGAGGTTGGACTGTTACTCCAGCACAGGTCAGGCTGCTGCTCGTATTCAACTTAAAGTATAAACTGAAAGACTTGATCTTTTTTCTGTACAAACAACATGATGAACAGCACTTGGACAGCAGACAAAATGTCAGCTTTCAGCGCACTGATAAAACACGGTGGAAAGTTCAGAACGGCAGATGGTTTTGAAATGAATAACCTTTGCTTGACTTTCTAAATCTATGAATGTTGATCATCCCATTGTCTCGGAGCAGATTTCTTCCTGTAGCTGTATGGATTTGATCTTCTGATGGTGGATCTTCTCCCATTGATTCGGGCGCAGCTTTCAATATTTAATGATCACCATCGACGGCGCGGTGAGCCTCCATTGCCGTGCAACACGCAGGCAGACATGTGTAATAGATCACGGCCAGGTAAATACCAAAGGTCCTGTTGAGTTGGTGTAAACATTAAAGGGTCATGAAGACACACTGATCACATCAATCACATGATGTTTTTGAAGCTGTGTAGATGATATAGAAAGTACAAACTTCTGCAGAGGCATGTGTGAGCTCATATTAGAGATATTATCATCCTGCATGTGTGTGTAGATTCACTCAGATGCTGATTATGCATACATGTTACCATGGTAACTAAATGATCTTTTCTGAGTACATCTCCATTGCTTGTGCAGTTCTATAGATTATCATCTCCGACAATAAGTTTGAAACACATTTGTGCCCAGAATCCACCAGACTCTCCTTGAATGCGTGTAGATTTTCTACCTTATATAAATAAGGCAGCTTGTGTTTGTTTTCACTTTAACCCTGAAGGCAGCCTGCAACCAAACTCGACTATTAAAGCCACTCACCAGCCTTTATGGCGAAGGTACAGATGCGTTCCCACTCAGGTTTTTAAATTAAAAACACATCTTCAGAGCATCACTCGCAGCCGGCTCAGTCCTCGCACCTCCAGCTCACACTTGTATAGTCGTTTGAGACAGGAAGTTCTCAACAAACCACCAGACGCCTTTTCTTAGTTTCACAAAGGGGGGGAAAAAAAAAAAAATCTCATACAGCTCAGCCTCAGCAACACCTCTTCCCAATATCGCACACACCAGCCATCCCTCTAAATGTCACAGGCTCGGCAGAACGCTCCATCGATGCCAAAGGTTGAGAGGCCCTGGGATCAATATTACATCATTTCTCTCAATTAGGGCATATTTATTCCCCTCAAGTTATTGTACATCTGTGAGTGATCCTATCTGCATTCCTGGCAAGTCTCCAGATGAGTGGAGGACCCTGGAGGGAGGGGAAGACGGAGTGAGATGAAGATGAGGAGGGAAGAGAATGAGAGAGAAATGAAGGTAGGGGGAGTTTGGGCGAAGACTCGGAGGAAGGGAGAAAAAGTGAGCGAGATCATTTAAGATTCACAGAGGGGATGAAATATGATGGTGTCTTACCTTGGGTTATTACAGATGAAAGTGGTTACAAGACGGCGCACTGTCCCAAATGGTTAATATGCCCTGCAGCGTGGAGGTATAAATCGTGACTGTCATATTAGATAGGGCGAGGGGGGGCGGGTTCACTGCTGGTGATTGGAGGGGTTCTTTGGCAAAGGGATGCTCCCATTAGTGTTTTACATAAGTGCGGTAATGAGAGGGACAGACCTGATAGGCCCGCTGGACCGAAGAAGGCTAATTTTGCTCAATAGTTGAGAAAATCCAACCGAGCGTGACCGCAGGGCTGATACTGTTTCAGATCATGACTGACCTCAAAAGTCAAAGCGTTGTCCCACATTGACCGTGGGCCCCGCTCTGCTCCCTGTCAGCTCCACACTGCAGCCTGTCTCGCCAAACTTAAGAGGAAAAATGGCTGAAGGCACTCGTTCCCCTTAGCAGAAAATAGCATCAAGAACCAGCCAAGGCACTTGAGTATTAAGATATACTGCCTCTTGTCCGTGCCAGCAATACTTCCCATCTCTGGGTAGGCTTATTAATCATGAATTGGGCTTTGGCATTTGGTTTACACAAAGTCTGGTTTGATGTTCTTTTCTATTTTTATATTTAATGGCTTAAGTGTTCTTGAATTGCACTTGTGTGTAGGTACATATGAAGGTCACAAGACCTCTACCTTTGTTCAGCTTCAGCAGAGAAGTAGATAATACGAGTGTACATATCTAATGAGACAACGACAGGATGTTCATGAAACATTCAAAGTGCACCTGAAGTAATGTGGATAAGAAGAGAGCTTGAAGGTTGTGAGTTGATTTGTTCATTTGTACCACAGTTAATGCAGCGGGATCACACTGAATGCAGTTTAAAATGACTGATGATCGGTCATCAGGTCTGCTTTGATGAATGAAGGCAGTAAAAGTCACTGTAATTTGGTCTTACACAAGTTGTACACTCACAGGGTGGACATCTAAGTGCTGTGTCGTAAGTCATTCATTTGTTTGTAGACTTAATTTTTCAGCTTACTAATCCATAATCTTCAGATACATTGATTGTAAAGATTCATTTGTTTTTTTTATTTTTTATTTCTGCAGTGTTTGCATGCGGCAACTACCATATTTTCTGGACTATTGAGCGCACCTGTCTATAAGCCACTATTGAATTTAGTCGAACAGTTTCATGTGGTCCACTCTGACCGGGTCTGATGTGACGAGGCTAAATGTATCGGCGGAGCGGAGCTTGCTAGCTTGTAAAAAGCTAACGAGCTTCGTGCCGCTGATACATGAGCCGCAGGGTTCAAAGCGTTGGAAAAAAGCAGCGGCATATAGTCTGGAAAATACGGTACTACCTTAACAGCCTTGGTTCAAAATTGGTAATGTTGTGTATCACAGATGGAGCCAGAAGAAGTAGAGATGTTTCTGATCAGCTACAGTTGTGGACTTCCTGTTTCAGTGCAACAACTCCTCGCTCTGTGATTGTTACTCTGGTGGTTTGGGGCTTGTTCAGCAGTGTATCCATAAAGTTTCCAGGAGTTACACTGGATTTTGCTTTTAGTTCGCCTCCGTCTGACTCACGTCTCCAGTGTTTCAACAGAGTGCAGTCGGTGCAATTTATATCCAGCTGTTGCTCCATCAGCAGCTGTGCACTTCAGATCTGAGCAGGAGCACACACGCACCGCCTGCTTTCTGCTTCCTTCACTCTGCTCCGGTGCAGTGATACCCCCCCTCTGATAGTCACCCTGACTCACACCCCAGCATGTGGATTACCAACCAGCAGCAAGACTCGCTCGGCGACTCCTTCAGCACCTAGGAGACACCTGCTTTAAAATTAAATGCACCTTTTAGTGCAGTAGTTAAATACAAGGTTTTTTTTACAGCTACTAAATTAGCCCTGAGTTGAACCTCAACGCGGCGTTTCACCTTGCTCTTTTGTGAGCGACTATTCAAGATCTTCAGGTGCAGGAGACATTAATTTTTTCTGGCGACGGAGAAGAAATATCCTTCGGTTGTTGCACGCCACTTTTGTGTTGACTTGTACTTCATCTATAGCTGTGCTTTTTTTTTTTTTTTTTTTTTTTTCCTGACAACGAAGAGAAACAGAGGAGGTTGCATTTTCTATTTTCTGACAGTGTATCAGACTCAGCCTGCAAACTTTTCTCTCCTCATCATTCCCTTGGCAGCGCATGTGTGTTGCCTGGTTGAACTAATTGCCCTCGCTGTGTTTCCAGCCAAACAGGTGGCCATATTGGTTTCCTCCTGGCTGCGTTTATGTGACTGTGCGTCCAGGTTGGACGGAGATGACAGTGTCTCCTCTCCGCCCGGAGCGTGACCTTGCTTGGACAGTCCTCCCTCTGCACTGTCTTTGGTCTAACATTGGTCTTTTGGGCCAACTTGTGATTGTGTGTGTGTGTGTGAGACAGAGACAGATAGAGCGTCCTCTGATGTCAAGCCAGAGAGCTCGAAGGCCAGGATGACAGTCAGGAGGAGGGAGGGAGATGACAGTCGCATCAAACTTTGGCAAAAGACACATAAGAACACATGAGATATATGATGTCTGGACAGTGTTTGTGCACATACAGGCAAAACACAACATCCCTAAGACGAGCAGAAACACGAGCTAATGTCCCACACATTCACACTCTCACACACAAAGGTCTTATGCAGCTTTTACCACCTCACACTGTCACCTCGGGGGATTTGTATGTGCTAAAGCAATCGGATATGGTCAGCTTTGTCTTCCCTCCCCACAGATACAGTATTCGCCTGCTTTGTGTCGGTCCATTGTATCTGCAGTTGTGGTCCTCTGTTTGGTCCGTGGGCGGTCATGCTACAGGGAATTCGAATGTGTCAGATGAAATGTTGTGGATATTTGTCTCATAACTGCTATGAGTCAGGCAACACCTTGTATCTATACCTTGGGTAAAGAAACAATATTTCTTCTTCGGCAGTGGGAGGGACTCTGACATGCTCAGATAGGCTCTGACCTCTCCATCGACCAGAATAGAAGAGGATCAGATAAAACAGAAATTTATACAACGGAGAGCCGGTGTCATTTCTAAATCTTCCTCACATGGCAACATTTCCTGGACTGATTGGTGTTATTAGTAATAATTACCTCCGCCAAGGATGTTATGATGGTTTTGCTTGCATTTGTCTTTCAGTCCCTCAGCAGCACGACGGAAAAACTACTCGACTAATTGCGAGGATTGTGTTTTTGGAGAAATGTGGTATCACCGAGGAACAGATGTTTACATTTTGGACGAGATCAGAGGATTGGATCCAAAACAAAACAAAAAAAAATCCAGAAAAATCCCTATTTGTTATAATTGGGTGAACACTTAACATGCTAGTGTTGCTATTTCACCACAAGAGGGCAGCAGCGTTCAGTCTACAGCATCAGTGCCTTGATTGAGGTTTGTGCTCTCTGAGTGCTTTCTAGTTCCTGTTCGAGTGTAGATCACCTTTCAATATGACATGGTACATGTATTTGAATAATATGCAGTAATCTTGTGTATTGTTAAAATGTCATGTATAGTTAAAAAAAAAAAAAAAACAGTTAAGTAAAAATGCATCTAAAATCATTACCGTATTTTCTGGACTATTGAGCGCACCTGGCATGGAGCTTGCTAGCTTGTAAAAAGCCAATGAGCTTCGTGCCGCCGATACATGAGAAACACCGGTGTTTACGTTCAAAGCGTCGGAAAAAAGTAGCGGCTTATAGTCCGGAAAATACGGTAATTTTAAAAATAGTCTGTTGTTTTCTGAAGAGGAAGGAATAATAGAGTTTTACAATATTATAATAATAACTCCTCTCCTATGGGACAGTTGTGATCTTGAAATTGAACTCCAGTCATATTCATTAAAAATTATTATCAAATGTTTAAAGTAAAAGTATATATAAGCCCACAGTATCCTAGGAATCTGCACATTATTGCACTGGAAATCTGGAAACTGCAGGACCCTACCATTAATAAATTGTACAATAAAAAATTGAAGTCTACATATTCTCTATTCTTCACATTATTACAATCCAGAAAAGATCCCATCAACGCCACACTCAGAAATAGAGCAGTGTCACTCTGCATGCTAGCTGGCATTGTTAGGTGTCATTTTTCCCCCTCTGTGAATACACAGGCAAATTGAATCAATTCATACAGTAGTGAACAGTTGGGACGTGGCTTATGAATAGGCAGTTCCTCCCCGAGCGTTGTGAGTGAGAAGCAGCACCTGCCAATATGACATTCAGAAATGTTCAACGTACTGCGTTTGGAAGGTACCAAAATGTTCTCGACAATAAAAATAAAAAAAAACAAAGTGCCCAGAAATAAAGGTTTTTTTGTTACAGGTTTCATTTCTTTTCCTGGTTCCTGGTGAGAGAAACGCCGGCCGCTGTGCCAGCTGTGTTGGCAGCTCTGGGGTTTAATCTCTGAGACTCAGGCTAACCAGAACATGCAAACCTCTCCCTCTCTTCTATAACAAACAGTCTATTCACAACCACAGGCCAGATACAAGACACTGAGCACCATGCATGCACAGACACAGTATTGATATTAATTCCAATTATGACAGCGACACAGCAAAGACAAAGTGTTTTTTAGGAGTCTTGTGCATCATCGGGTCTTTGGTCCATTAGTTGCTGCAGCTGGTGGTTTAATGAGTTGAAAAGGCATCAGCAAAAGATCTGGGAGGATTTTCTGCTCAATCCAAGTGTCTGTAATAGGACTGGATTGTGTTTTCTGCAGAATATTTTTAATCTATGTCCCAGAAATGTGTCTCTTTAATATCTTTAGGATCACGTTGTCCAATTTTCCTCTTGTGTATATTTTTAGATTTATTTATTTCATGTACTGCAGCATGCAAATAACTTAACATTTTACTACCTTCAGCAAAAGTTTGAACTTCCTATCGACAAAGTTACTTTGTAATTTTACAGTCACATGTTGGAGAGTTCTATCTCCTGGACCAATCAGAAGAGAGGGGGGTGGGGCAAAACAACCCATTTCAGAGATAGGATGAAATGATGGACTGTTTAAATGTCCATTATAAGATCAATTTTTGAACTGCAGTCCATGTAAAACTGCTCTGGAGAGCAGAGTAGATCCTCTTTAGGATTCAGCAAATAAAACTACTTAGTTGAAGTGAGGTCAAAGGTCACTGTCATGGCAACAGTCATGTGCTTTTATGAGATTTGTGTGGAAAACTTACATTTCCTGCACACTTTGTTGATCTGATCTGAACAGCAGCAGCAGAGATATATATAAAATCACTCCCCCTGACTTCCTGAGTTTGTGTTTCCATTACTGTCTTTTCTTTTTCTTCCATCCCTCCCTCTCTCTGATACAAATAATGACACGAGGTGAATAGTTCCCTAAGCAGAAATTATCGCCCTGTTTTTCTGCTGTCATTCACATCGAGTTGCTCTGACAGTCTGAAGGGTTCTTGTAGGTGTTACAGTCTTGATGTGAAAGCTTTATGTATATATAAGTCACTGCTTGAGGTAACAAAAAAAAGTCTTTATCAGCACGAACAGAGATGCAGCAAATATGCGTCAACTGGATCAAGATTTAGCTGTTGAGCATGAACACTATCAGGCACTGCGCACACACAATTTTGCAGATTAAAAACTTTGAAGCGAGATACAAACTCCACCCCACCAGCAGCCGGAGAGGAATCAAACTCGCCCAAAACAATGGCACACAGCGCTGCCAAAGGCTTTTTTTTCTTCTTCCTCTTCTCCTCTTGCAGCCGCTTAGAAATTTAACTTCTGGGATTCTGCCTCCTCCTGACATCATTTGCATTTTTTTGGTAATAGTCCATTCCAACTTTGAAAAAACAAATCTGTTATCTCTTGTTGCCACTTGGGGCTGTCAAAGAGCAAAAAAAAATGCCCAGTGCAGCTTTACCAAAAAGCATAAAAGCTGTTGCACCAACAAACATCTTGAGTTTATTTGGCAAGCGGAGAGGAGAACTTGGCCACGCCGTCTTCCTGGGGTCTTACTTTTGTACAGACGAACAGATTATAATTTCAAAGTGGCATCAAATTATCATAAATAAATCAATTCTGCAGGAAAAGCGTCACTGAGGCGAAAATTTGTATTGTATTGATGCCACTGGGGAAATTTCTTTTTGCATGACATTTCTGCCTAAATATTAGGTCCACTCCAAATATCGAGTCCATTTGCACAATCAATAAGTGGAGTGCGGTATAGCAGATAAGTGAGGTTTTCCCAGGATGAACTTAATTAGTGTTTGATGGGAGGAGCAGGTGGCACTGATGTTCACCAAACTACAGTTGTTGTTTTTTGGATGTGTGAAAGCAAAGCAGCACTAACCTATCAACACCAGGCAGCCTCCGAGTCCCCGGGCTGCGGAGTTGGGTGCTGCCAAGTTGCCCCAGTGTGTGTGTGAGTGTGTGTTCTGTGTGCGTGTAGGTGTGTTGTCTCCATTGTATAAGCTGTGTGTGTGGAGTGTGTGGATTGTCCCAGTTTAGAAGACCCAGAGCTATGACTCATCAACTAATAAAGCAGGGAGGCGTCGAGGGGTGTGTGTGTCTGTGTGTGTGTGTGTTTGCGTGTGTGTGTGTGTGTGTGTGTGTGAGACAGAGAAAGAGGAGCATGCCTGCTTGACTGTCTGTGTCAGTATGTGTTTACGCTCTTTCTAAGTGTGTGTGCTCATATTTGACTGTGTGTGAAAA
>OOFC01050000.1:14725-26822 GCA_900323345.1 Pseudochromis fuscus | reverse complement strand
CAAAGCCCAGTGCAATTGCCCTGTTATTGTCCACTCATCCACTGCTCAGAGGGTGAAGGAGGGTGAGGGGTGGAGGAGGAGGAGGAGGAGGAGGGTCGAAGGAGCTGCACGCACTCACATCCAGGATATTGTAATTTGACAGTGAGCGCCGTATTAAATTCTGCTCTCACCCCGGAGAAAGGAAGCAGCGCCGCGGCTCGCCGAGGGTTACAGACCCATCTTCAATTTATCATCGCTTTTAAATTAAACATTTTCAGCTTGTCAAGGAAAATTGGGAAAAAGCAAAACCTGCAGAATGATTTTTCATTTCCTTATGTATTTAAAAGAGTTTCAAAGGAATCTCCTGTGGACGCTCATGTGCTGAAATTTGGGCACAAAAGCTTTTGACAGATCGGCCGCTTGCAGGAACGAGCAGAAAAATAAATATATGTTTGAATTTTTGATGTTTCCTCAAGGTCTTTTTTAAAAAATGGTTTGAGGTCACAGCTAATTGCAATTACTCCACTGCAGCATAGACCTTTTAAAAAGCCACAGGAGTGACTGTTATTGTTTTTATTTTTTATTATTATATATTTTATGTTGCAAATACATAATAGATAATTAGACAAATGCAGTGAAAGCTTATATGTATATTCACCTTTCAGATCAGAAAAAATATATAAACTTAAAATGGAAAAAGCAAGAAAATTTGCATTAAATGTTGTGGATTTCTAGCTTTTTTTATTTTAATATTTCGGTTTAACATCATTGTTTAAGGTTTGAAAATTAAACCCATATGAATCCATTTCTCCTTCAAGGAAAATTATGAGGGATAAAAAACTACCGTATTTTCCGGACTATAAGCTGCTACTTTTTTCCCCGATGCTTTGAACTTAAACACCGGCGTGGCTCATTCATCGGCGGCACGGAGCTTGCTAGCTTGTAAAAAGCCAACGAGCTTCGTGCCGCTGATACATGAGCCACACCGGTGTTTAAGTTCAAAGCGTCGGAAACAATTGCGGCTTATAGTCCGGAAAATACGGTAAATAAAAAGTAACGACTCGAGTGTAGCTCACTGTAGCGGAGTAAGAGTAGTGTTTCTTCTTCACACAGAAGTACAGAAAAAATACTGAATGGATCTCATTCAGTTTTAGAGACTAAGGGTATTACCCAAAAAACAAATTACCGTATTTTCCGGATTATAAGCCGCTACTTTTTCCGACACTTTCAACTTAAACACCGGTGTTTCTCATGTATCGGCGGCACGAAGCTCGTTAGCTTTTTACAAGCTAGCAAGCTCCGTGCCGCCGATACATTTAGCGTCGTCACATCAGACCCGGTCAGAGTGGACCACATGAAACTGTTCAAATAAATTCAATAGCGGCTTATAGACAGGTGCTCAATAGTCCAGAAAATACGGTAAACTAAATACATCAGACTGAATATAACATGTTACAAATATGTTGCACTTACAGATTTGATAAAGCTGCATGTGGAAGCTGCCAGAACATTTAAAGGTTTTTTTTTTGTACTTTGTTATTTTTTCAAAAAGTTTAAACCTTTAACAAATAAAATCAATTCAGTTTTTGAATAACAATAGCAGAAAATACAGGGTAAACGTTGCCTCTGATTGGCTGAGTCTGGTCCTTTGAGTGGAAGTAGGAGGGAGAGTTTGTTCATTTCTTTTGATAAATTCCGGCGTTGATTATGTGGTAAAGATATATACACATAGTAACTTAATTAAACGTCTACATCGGTACCTCAGAGTGAAGGTGGAGTCGGCTGCTCTCAGGTACAATGACGGTACGAACGCTCCTCTCACATCAGGATCTGTGCTGCACGACCAGAGCCAGGACATCCACACTCACAGCCTTTTGACCAGAACCTCATTAATCACCCTCCTACACATGACATAGAGTAATTACCCCCGGAGAAAGACACATACAGATACGCTGGCGCTCCATAACACGCTTCGTGCCCACAGCGTGCAGACATAAACAGCCGGAGCGGGCGGCGAGGAGTTAGATTTACATGAACATATTTTTAACAGGTGTACTTTGGTTTGGAGCTGTGGAGCACCTGAGCTGCACCACTGAGCCTTCACACACACACACACACACACACACACACACACACACACACACACACACACTGAGTTTCAAGGGTAGATTGTGCCACACATAGAGGGGTGTGTTTTTTTTTTCGAGGTGTTGGGCAGGGTCATGGATCCCTCCTGCCCAGGGAGGGAGTCAGTCTGTCTAGGCATGATGAAATCCTCCACCTGTCCTCATTCATCAAGTCCACTACACATATTAATTATCACAAACCTTCAGAGTTACAGCAGAGGACACACACACACACCCACACATTCCCCCTCGCCACTCCCTCAGACTTACACTTCAGTTAAAATTCAGCGGCGGTGGCCCAGTACTGATGCGGCTTGTAAGTGCCTGTGGCGCTACAAGTCAGCAGAGTATTTTCAAAGGACGACTAGATGTCGGTTGTTGCTAGCAGGGTGTCCCGACCCAAACCCGGACCTGACAGTGGCGTTGTGGTCATATCAATCACGCCGGGTTGCACAATATTTCCTGGGTGGCATTTTTGTGTTTGGTTGGAGACGGACTCAGTGGCTTCTTCATTGGAACGAGACGCTTTCTGAAACTTCAATGAGGAAACCAAAAGAAAACATTACAGACATGGTTCAGGTCTGGTCCTGGTCCTGGTCCTGGTCCTGCTAGTTGTTGGAGTTAATGTTTAACCCCCTTAATGAAACACTTGGAAAATCAACTGGAGGATTTTACCAGATTTCTTTTCTGTCAGGACTCTTTTTGTTTAATTACCGTATTTTCTGGACTATAAGCTGCTACTTTTTTCCGACGCTTTGAACTTAAACACCGATGTTTCTCTGTGCCGCCGATACATTTAGCCTCGTCACATCAGACCCGGTCAGAGTGGACCACCTGAAACTGTTGGAATAAATTCAATAGCAGCTTATAGACAGGTGCGCTCAATAGTCCGGAAAATACGGTAATTTCGTTTTTTTTTGTGTGTTATGCTAATATTGTTCTTATGCTGAAACCAAGATCAATGAAGTTGCTAAATATGGATACTTGAAGATCTAAGGAAAACTGCATCATGAAGAGTTTGGAAAATGCCATATTTGTAGTCCACTGAAGTTACTAAATATGGTAATTTGCCTGATAAAGAGTTAAAGTATGACGTGAACATTTCCTACTGTAATACCAGATATTTGAGGGGAAGGCTTATTGGTCAGTTGGTTGATACTATTGATTGTAAAGTACAAATGGATGAAGCAACCAACAAACCAAAGCCAATGCAGAAGAACAAAGTGATGTAATGTTGATACTGATACTCGCTGGACCATAATCCAACCATCTGGAAAAAAAAAAATCATAACTAAGTAGCTACAAGGGTTCAATAAATGGAATATTTAGGGGCATGGTTAGTTTGATTGACAGGTGTGAAAACCATTTAAACACATTGTTTAAATGTTTCAGGAGGAAGTGCACTGATGTGAATAACACTGTGTTTCCACCACTCTTGGAAATGCCTAAAAGTCTAAAAAGCACTTTAAAAAACTGATAAAGGAAACAATTGACCTTTGAAAAACCCCTGAAATATCGCAAAAAAGTTTGTACACAATGGAAACTCCTCGAAAACATGGCGTGGTATGTGCGGACAGAGGAAGTTTTCTTGGTGTTATAACTGAAATTGTAGTCCTGCCATATTAGACAGCAATCGCCATGGATACAATCGTAACCAACATGTTTTGGGGGTCGAGCTTCCTGCAGCAGAGTCTCGTGGGAGGAGATTTTACGAGAGTTACGAAGCTCTTGCCCAAAACAACCTTGAATGAAAACACGTTAAATGCACAATTTTGGAAATTCCGCTTTTATTTTGCGAAAAATTGTCATGGAAACGGAGCTGCTGTTAACGATGACTGGGATCCAGTGCTTCAATGAGACCAGACCTGAACTTTGGACAGTAATGAAGTTTGGACAAACACATTGGACAGTTCCTTCAAGTTCAAGGGTTAGACCCGCCCCCTTATATCCAAATATGGTCAATTCTATTACACTGTCTATGGTTAAAGGAAGTGCTAGATGCCAGTAGGAGTAAGTTAATGAGTTAAAGCTGGAATGATGATCAACACTTCTCACTAAAAAATACTTAAAGCTGCAAAACACAACTTTTAAAAAATTATTTGTAGTAAACAACCTACAGAGAATTTCAACCAGCAGCTCCCACCTGATCCCTGATGAGTCTTATAGTTGTTTTATCTTTGTCGACTGTCTGGTGAACAGCTTCACTGCATTTCATTCACTCCTATAATGTTGTTTTTAGCCACAGCGTGCTGCTGTTTTCATTGAAAAAGCCACTTCCTGCTCAGAAGCAAACAGCCAACAGATGAAGTTAGTTACGATCTGGTAAATCTGGTTTGGTGTCAGGAGCTGGATATTTCCCTCGGGAGGGTTCGGTGGAGGGATGGTGGACGTACAGTTTCCAAACGGACACAACTCTGGCTCTAAGTGAATGATACTGTTGTTGTGTCTGCTGAAAAGTGCATCACATCAACTTTAAATGTGATTTTACATCAGTGTCCACAACTCGAAAAAAATATCAGAAAGAAAAAACTAAACTTGAAGATCAGATTTCTGAAGCTGGAACCAGAAAATATTTACTTTGTATTCTTGATAAATAAAATTTAAACATAAATAACTAGAAAGCACAAGTTATATGAATTGGATTTTTGATCCACAGCCTTAAAACTATAAGAATAATATAAGAATAACTCCACTGTGCAATGTGCAATAACATAATTAAAAGTAATCAGTCAATGCTGTGCTATCATGCTTGTTTATTTTCATATTTAATTGTATTCTTATTACTTATTTCCTATTGAAACTTCATTTTAGAATCGATATGAATTTGCCATTTGTACAGGACAGTACATGTACATTGGATTTTAGTATAAAAGATTCAAAAATAGAAAACCACAAAAATATAAAAGATAGAAAAAAAAAAAACAGAAAAGTACACACTTCCTGAAAAATGCAGAGATGTAGTTCACTGTGTATAATAAGTAAATAAAGAAATGCATGAATATTTATGTATTCTGGAACAAGATGATTAGTATGTGATATGTACGTGACTCTGGGAAAAAATATTGCAGAGTGTTATTGCACTGGTTTGTCGCTGTGGTTTGGTGAGCTGGGGGCTCTGGTACTGCACCATGAGTCTTATGCCGCATTTACACTGGTACCTACTCGCTTCACTTCGGTTTTGGCGCCTTTACACTGGCAAAAAAGTACCTGGAACTTGGTACCTGGTCAGGTCGGAGCAGGTACTAAAGTCTTATTGGTCGGAATCGTCACTGCGTCGTTGCATCATCGCTGCGCGGTACGTAATCTGTCCCGCAAACACGCCATGTTTAAATCATCGGCAAACCGTGCCGACGTGTTTGAAATAACAACAAGAAGAGAAATGCCGTCTGTTAGAAATCCTGCCCCATGGACTCAGGACGAGGTGCAAACCTGAGAAAATTCAGCAGGAGCTGGACGAAACAAAAGACTCGCATAAAAGATGACATCATGAATGACGGCCAGCTACACGGAGGAGGGACGATCCTCGGCGATGTAAATGCAACCGAGTGGCCGATCCTGAGCGATCCGAGGCGAAGCGAAGAGAGTAGGTACCAGTGTAAATGCGCCATTACTGAGCATAAGCTGCTGGGGTTTCTCTTTATTATATAAAATACTCTGATTGTTCCCTCCATCACACACTGAGATGTTGCTGTTTGGAGACCCTGCACCATTCATTCTGTTCTGTACATCACCGTGAGTCCAGGAAATAAAATAAAATAACATCTCCATCACTCTGTAGGAAAATTGCGTCTAATTTTCTTCACAGTTGTTCAGATCGCGTCCAAAGGAAACTAAAAAACAACAAGAAGTGAAACCTGTCATCCTACAGGGTCAGAGGATTTAGCAGAAGGAGGGAAAATGCTGGAGGTGAAACAAGCATAACTTAACATCTCGATATAGTTTCCTTTGAAGGAGGAAGAAATGGTCCTCAGCCCATAATCCCCTCACAGGTCAGAGCTGTGTGCAAGGTGTTATGTGAGGCTTTATGAGCGCGAGGAGCTGCAGCTGTCAACACCCACCTCCTTATGCCCATAAAGCCTTGTGTTGAGGGGTTATTTCCTGGAATTGGTTCGGATAATGCTCCTGAATTTGCACTTTCAGCCGTTTCACTGCTGCTCCGTGGGCGTCACCTGTGTTCAAATGACACGATTTCCACCTGTGCACCGCCGCTGATTTACGGTAAGTGCGTAAAAATGGAAACGTGGAGTCGGTGTGTTTCTGTGTGACAGTTGTGACGCCCGCCTCGCACGCCGACTTCAGGATTCCCCATGAGCCTGCTCTTAATTGGGAGGAGATCATTAGCTTGAGTATAGCCCTCTAATCTTTTTTTAAGCATTTTATAATAAGACGGAGAGCAGCTTGTGTCCGTTGAGAGTCTCTCTGAAGCCCGCAAGATTAAAGTCCTCTAAATGACCGCCTTTGGTCCTTAGCTGAGATGTCTCCCCTTTAATCAGACATCAGTCCCCGTCGCTCCCCTGTTTCCCTGACACCAGTCACAGGAGCAAGAGCAGAATCTCTGCAAAACTGCCAGCCAATTAGAAGGGACACGGAAAAGATGAAAACGCCATTATCGCCCTGTCCTCGGCCATACGTCGAGCCAATTAACGATGCTGAGCGGCCACGAAAAAAACCAGCGAGGAGCTCTTCCTCTCCCGCCCAAGGCCGAGAGCGAATGGAGGGAAGAGCGGGCGCCGTGTGAAGGCGGTGACAGGGTAGACGCCGCGCCAGTTAATTGATCTTCATTACGTTAATTACGGCTGTGATGTGGAGCGAGGAATGAAAAACAGGTCACGCTGGTGTACGGGTGATTCTGAATGTACGACGTTAAGCTTTCTGCTGACCTTGAAGCTGCAGCCTGGGAAGGGGCTGAACTATGTGTGTGTGTGTGTGTGTGTGTGTGTGTGTGTGTGTTTGTAAATCCTCAACAGGCTTATGTTTTTCTGTGGTAAATCTCTGTCAGGACTTGTTTCCTCACCTCTCTCACTTCCTAGAACTACTACTTCCTACTTCCTTAAATAGTGGGCAGAGCCTTTATTTACCTGAACTTCAGAAGCTATTTGAGGGCCAGCTTGTGTTAGGAGCAGACCTTCATCACTAACTCCATCTGTTCAGTTAGTTTAACTAGTCATCTGCAGTGGATCAAAACATTAAAGTTATGACTAATATGAATTTAACACTTGAGTTGAAGTGGACAGGAAGTCTTCATTTATCAACCAGGCTTGTGTAACAACAACACAAAATGTAGCAAAACCCAAAATGTAATAACTGTTTGATAATGTAACAAAAGTGCTGAAACTGAAATGTAACAATGACCGAAATAGTTGTTAAAAAAATGTAAAAAAAAAAAAAAACAACAACCCCAAACTGTAATAACTTGTTACATTTTGGGCTCAGTTTTTACTTTTTGGGTTCAGCATCTTGTTACATTATTGACCAGTTATTACATTTTGGGTTTTGTTAATTATCTTTTATTAGATTTCAGGTTCATCACTTTTGTTACATCATCGACCAGTTATTACATTTCAGGTTTTGTAACCATTTGGTTCATTGTTACATTTCAGCTCATTGTTACATATCGGGCTCGAACAAGGCTTTTATTGTGAAATATGTTCAGGTTCACTGTGTTTAATTTAAGGTTGACACCACTCATATGTATCCCTCCAGCAGGGTCAGCAGCCTTTGTCTTAGTCCTCTAGACACTCCTACCGTGGACATCCTTCTGTCTCCCTCAGAAATACATCATATCTTCTTTAACATTGTCCTTCCTCTTAGTCTCTTTCCTTCATCTTTTCCATCACCAAGTTCACTGGGTTTTCTTCCTCCTGTGGCTGTTAAGGTCATTTCTCTCCAACCAATCAGAATCAAGAGGTAGGTGGGACTTGTTGACTGTGAAGCTGATCCTGTCACTGAAACCACAGGTACTATGTGGACAACTGATGACAACTGACAGTAACGGAGTACATTTACTTGAGTACTGTACTTAAGTGCAATTTTTTAAGTACCTGTACTTGAGTATTTGGGGTTTTTTGGAAACTTTTACTTTCACTTTGCTACATTTCAAAGACAAATATTGTACTTTGGACTCCACTACATTCCCAGGAAGTGTGTGGTTACTTACTTTATATACAGTCTATGCTGCAATGTGTTTCAGGCAGTTTGTCCAGGTAGAGTTACCGTCACGCAAATCGGCAGGAAGTGACCGGCAGCAGAACCGAACAATAAAGAGGGAAGACAGGAAACAGCACGATTTTGGCGAGTTTTTTTTTAAATGCTAAACAGCATGTTAGCATGTTAGCCTCTCGATGGGAAATTTGAAAACAAAAAATCAAAACCGAACAGTCACCAACAAAGTATTATGCACACTCTGCAGGAAGGAGTTTTCTTTTTATCGAAGCCCTTTCAGATTAAAATACCACATTAACAGGAAGCAGACGTTAGTCGGGGATTGACTCGGGCACTGAGAACAATACAGCAATGTACTGATATTAGAAAATGTACTTTTACTTTGTACTTTGGAATATTTAAGTATTTTTAAATGCATGTACTTTTGAATACTTAAGTATTTTTAAAGGTAAGTATTTTAGTACTTTAACTTGAGTAACATTTTGACCACTAACTTTTATTTGTAGTTGAGTAAGATTTGACCATGAGTATCAGTACTTTGACTCAAGTACTGAAGTTGAGTATTTTGTCTACCACTGGATTATAATGACATCCACTGGAGAAAATGATGGTGACTGTGAGGTTCGCTCATTAGTGCAATAATTAAGGAAAACCAGTTGAAAGTTGACTGAGTATATCTGTGCAGGACGTGATCAGACTGTCAGTGAGAACAATCTGTTGACATCTACATAGAGAGGGGTATTATAGTTGGGATGCAGTGCAAAAGCCCCTCATTAAAAAAGATAAAAACACATTTGAGGGCCAGATATGCAAAATCCACGAGCGCTGATCGACAGAGATGTGAAAAAAAAACTGAGATGATCAGATAAATCATCCTTCAGCACACTCTCAACAAGTGGGCAAGTGCATGTGAGGGGTGTCCAATCAGAAAAATGTACAGGCCTGAATGTATGATTCCTCTATCTACCCTGATTGGAGTCATTTCCTCCAGGATGACAAAGCCTCCAGAAGGCGTCACAGATCCACAGATTGATGAATATGTGAATCAAATACTACAGCATTTAGAATCAACAAATCTCAACCAAAGTGGCTTTTGGAGATGTTATACTGATGTTTCAATATTCAAATTTATTATTTGTCATTCCTTCCAAATTTATCTGACATACACGCAGGGAAACGGGATTACATTACTCCAGACCAGTGTGCTGCAAAGATAAAAAAGAGTGACTTCAGAAAAGTCATAAAGTGCTATGTAGTACAAAAGTACTCAGATGTACAGTTCGGGGGCTGAGTGCTTGGCTCATTTGCAGTCTTATGGGCTGTGGAAAGAAGCTGTTTCACATTCTGACTGTCTCAGCTTTAATGGAGACAGGACTCTGCTCCACTGTAATCAAAGCACCTACTGAGGAGATATCTTTTATAAAAAAAAATAAAAATTCATCTCCCCAGTAGAGACACTGAGAATTGTAGGATCAATACTAAGACTTATGAACAACTACAAATAATAACGGGGACACAATGCATGTGTAGAGGACAGATTCATGAGGACAAAATAGAAATCTAATAAAAAAAAAAAGGGTTTCTCATTTGAAATGTTTGCATAAGCAGCATACCTGTATGGCCCCACGCAGGTTGATGCCTGTTTCAATGGCCACGTAGTAAGAGGCCTGGAGGAAGGTCCTCTGCAGGAGCAGGGCGAAGAAGAGGAGCACGGCCAACACATACGCATTCTCCAGAAACTCCTTGGAGGAAATGAAATAGATGCCAAGCAGCCTCATCTGGAGGTGGGGGGGAGGGGGAGGAGGACATAGAAATATTGACCCATTTATCATTGTTAGTCAGGCAGGAGCCGAGGTCAATAACACAGGCTGTGCTCTTCAGGATTGGATTTGACTTGAGGAGTTTTTGTCAATAATGAATTTCATCACTTCAAAAGTCGTGTGGTAACAGCAGCCATTTAAATTGTATCATTTTCATTCCACAGTGTGCTTCAAACTCATTCAAACAGATATGAAGTGGAGGCTTCAGAGGGACGCACACAGCTGATATGTGGGTGTGAGCTGGAAACCCAAGAAGGATGAGGTTGAGCTATAGCAGATGGACACAGTATCTCCCTGAAAGATTAATTAATTCTGCATCAGGTGGAGATCATTCTCTCAGGAGGAATTACAAATTATTGATTAGAAATGTGCCATAACTGCACAATGACTCATCTGTAAAATTTTTCTTGTCTGTTGCCTTCTCTCCATCCCAGCACACATACCTCTGACTCTCTCCAAGATGCAGAGGCGATCCTGCAGCAGACTCCTTGGCTCACAATGTCACTATCTTACAACGGGCGATTCCTCTCCTCCCTAAGCAGAATATTTACTCTAAGTGCCTCACAAGTCTTTTTACCATTCTCAAATTAACTTGTGATGCTCCACGCCATCGCTCGGATGAGAATTTCAAACAAATTATTGAACAGTCATTCTCACAGATGGAGGCCTGAGTGGCTGTGTGGAACCTAAGGAACCGAGACAGCTTCAGCAGCAATAGGTTTCATAAATATTTGATAAGGCTTAAATTAGTGTGCCGTTGGGCAGGTGTACTGGGGGAAGAGGGGGTCATAAATGTCCCATCAAACTGTGACTGTGACCTTTGAGAGACAAGAAAAAGCCCTGAGATATTTCTGTTTTGTCTGAAGATGTGGCGATGAATTATTCTCCAAATTCTCTAAAATATGTTTATTATAATGTCTAAAATCATGATAAAACCTCAAAAACACAAGATTAAATAACGCTTTTTCATGTTTGTCAGCCACATTTTTGCTGAACCACTGATTTTATTACCTTTTTAATTAATATATCTATTTATTTATTTATTTTAGATGGATATAGTATAATCCAAGCAAGAAATTATTCAATTTGGGTCAAGATCAGAGGATGAGATTCTGTCTGAAAAATAAAATCCCTGTCTGTTATAAACTAGTGCTGCTATTTCACCACAACAGAGCAACAATGTTCAGTCTGTAGCATCACTACAGCTGGTTTGTGCTCTCTGGTTATGTTATGCTACACTTCTGCATGCACGGCAGTATGAGCTGTCCCTCACCGGTTGCTGAATGGTCCGATTGTCTTTGCTGATGTGGTGGACGATGCCGGAGATGCACAGGGGGCCAGCAAAGCCCAGCAGGTCGGCCATAAAGCGGAATGTGATGCTGAGGATGAGAGGTCTGCCGAAAGCTTTCCTCAAAGCCTCCCAGATCCACTTTGGACCCTGAGGCGCTGTGCCCTGAGGCCTCTGAAGGGAAACAAAGAAAAAAAGAGGCAGAGGTGAAAATCATCAGTATCTAAGTGACTGAATAGAGGAACTGCTTTTCTGATTCAAGCTCATCTGGAGAATCTTTCAAAAGACTTGGATTACAAAAATCATAAATTGCAGACATCCATCACCATCCATCGGTGCCACATTGACATGATTTAATTAGTGTAAATGAAGATAGCCCTTGGTTAGGATTGGAGTAAATTGGATGTCTTTGTAGAGACACTACAGCGCCATTTCTCTGAGGAGTTAAACTGTCAGCACAACAAAGGGGAAAAGAAACTAGGTTAGACAGTAAAAGCCTGCTAACAGAGCAAGAGGAAATAATTGCTTGAACAGAAAAGCTGAATCAACACCATTAACTCAAGAGTTGTCCAGCACCACAACAGCAACCTTCAAAATGAGGTCAGGTTCAGGCTCCCATCCTCCCCGCTGCTGCTGCTGCTGCTGCTGCTGCTGCTGCTGCTGCTGCTGCTGCTGCTGCTGCTGCTGCTGCTGCTGCTGCTGCTGCTGCTGCTGCTGCTGCT
>OOFC01050000.1:0-14705 GCA_900323345.1 Pseudochromis fuscus | reverse complement strand
TCGAAGCACTTTCAATTTAAAATACCACATTAACAGGAAGTAGACGTTAGTCGGGGATTGACTCGGGCACTGAGAACAATACAGCAATGTACTGATATTAGAAAATGTACTTTTACTGTGTACTTTGGAATATTTAAGTACCTTTAAATGCATGTACTTTTGAATACTTAAGTATTTTTAAAGTACTTTAGGTACCTTAACTTTTGTAACATTTTTACTAAATAACTTTTATTTGTAGTTGAGTAAGATTTGACCATGAGTATCAGTACTTTGACTCGAGTACTGAAGTTGAGTACTTTGTCCACCACTGCTAGTTTCTCTTGTGTTAGCTAACTACCATGAGTATCAGTACTTTGACTCGAGTACTGAAGTTGAGTACTTTGTCCACCACTGCTAGTTTCTCTTGTGTTAGCTAACTTCTCAGAGACTCGACGTTCACAATGAAGCCGTGTAAAGGTGCCACAAGATGACCTTTGTTACCTAGCAACAGTAAACACTTGAGAAAAGTACTGTGAAATTAAAATCGCAGCCTGATGACTGTGTTGGACTGGATGGATGTCTTCTTTTTGTCCAACGTACCTTTTTACCTCAGCGAATGGAGCCAAAGTTTCCACAACAGTGACCCTGTGTCTTCGTGTGATTTCCACCCCTGTCCACTGCAGTGCACGGATGGCTGCACTGTCAGCACGCCCGGCTCTGCCCTTGCATTTGAATAAACACCATCTGAGTTGGCTGGGTGTGTATAATATCTGTCAGGAAGCTGCCACCCAGTGATCTCGGGGACTCTGACCTCCGTCCCCGGGGAGCAGCTGACGGGACATGGCGGTGACAGGGTGTCTTCCCTGTCGATCCGCTCGCTGATACGCCGTACACCCTTGTCCCGCTCGACTCGCGACTCAAACGGCTCGCCTGTCTCCCCTATGCATTGGAAATGAGCCGGCGCCGCCTTACAGGATGCAAAGAATAGTCGCGAGGATAAGATAAACACGAGCTTGGAAGATGCCTGTCACGAAGATTGATGGTTCCCTGGAATTTTTGTTGTCGTCTTGTCAGTACTATAAACTTTTCCCCGCTGAATAATTGAGTCCTTCGGCTGAAGAGTCGTGTCAATCTTTTCTCTTTTTTTTAAGTTTACACCGGGGCTCTTGTGCTTGCAGGAGAGCGTCTCGGAGTCTGATAGCTGTAAATCACAGAGTCGTGTGGATAAAAGAAAAGCTGAGGCTGTGCATCTCCAGCTGATGTGTGACATACCAATGACTCGGGTTAACTTCCAAGGATGCTACAGAGGTGGGGAGAGTAGTAACATTGTACTCAAGCAAGAGTAGCATTACTTCAACATAATATTAGTCAAGTAGAAGTAAAAACTCAACAAAGTAAAAGTACAAGTAAAACAGTATTCAGTGAAAAAACTACTCAAGTACTGAGTAACTGTTTGAATGTATTTCTGGTCAAACTCTGGTACTGTGGTATCGCTAGCAATACAAAGTAACTAGCATAAATCAACTTACCGCAGTTCCTCAACCATTTGCCCCAACAACGTAACTCCAGCCAATGCAGAAGGTCCGGTTGTCGGCTTTCAGAATTAGCTGGAATCACACCGCTAGCGCAAATATTCGAGGAATTACGGTAATTTGATTGACACGTCACTTTCTGTCACCAGCTAAATATTCAGGGCTAAAGGGTTAATTCATTTTATGATTAAGCTCTTTACGCAAACGATTCAGCAACAAAACTACAAAACAAAATCCCCGCTTCCTCATGGATTACCCACAATCCACCTTCTTAAAGGTACAGTAACGCAGGTAAGGTGAATAAGTGAGACGCAGGATGCTGGACGGATGTTGTGGCGTTGACAGTGCTAACTAGCGGCGGGTTGCATATCGGCAAAACTTGTATGTTGGTACACTTGTAAGTCAAGGTACCACTGTACATCTACCGAATCTATTGAATTTATTCGAACAGTTTCATGTCGTCCACTCTGACCGGGTCTTATGTGACGACGCTAAATGTATCAGCGGCACGGAGCTTGCTAGCTTGTAAAAAGCTAATGAGCTTTGTGCCGCCGATACATGAGAAACACCGGTGTTTAAGTTCAAAGTGTCGGAAAAAAGTAGCGGCTTATAGTCCAGAAAATACGGTAAATAAAAAGTAACGACTCGACTGTAGCTCAAAGTAGCAGAGTAAGACTTTTTTTAAGTACTTTTTTTTCAAAAAGTTACTCAAGTAAATGTAACTCGACCCACCTTTGGGATGCTAGCACCACATTTAACACAAACCTGTCCTGTGCTGGTTGTCATTTAATTACACGTGTATAATAATGATCTTTCATGCTCTTCAAACTCCCGTACTTGTTGCTGGAAAATGTAAATACGAGCGTGCTGTCTACCTCCTCTTCCTCCCAGCTCATCACCCCAGTTGTCAGAGCTGATTTTCACCTGTAGAAAATTACTCCTCTCTGTGCGGCTAAAAATATCCCGAGTGCCAAGACGGAGGGTCTGACTTTGTCACCGATTATTAATTATGACAGCACATCCTAACATCATACCATTATCACCACTGCATGAGACTTTCAGGGACTCGGGGAAAACACACCTATATCTCCTTCTTGATCCTTCATGGTGCTAATTAGTTTCCCAATTCCATCAAACCAAAGGTATTCCTGAAAAAATCCTAATTACTTCCTGCATTGTACATAAGTAAAGTGTTAATTAGGCATTAAATTGCATGTGTTTTGTTGTTACTGTGCACATTTATACTGTGTATGGAGGGTTTGGAAACCTGTAAATGAACCTTGCACACCTCAGCGCAATTATCTTCACCTTAACAAGCTCCTCCTTTTATATATAGAAACATTGATTTTTCTCAGTTAACCTGCTGTGATAAACTCATACATACACATCTATACAGTGCAGGCATCTGTGTGTGAGAGATTGAGCACAGCACTGGCAAACCATCCCAACCCTCCCACTAAGCACTGCGCTATAATTAAAATTGTTGCTCTCGCTCCAGTATCAACTCAGAGAGGAAACACATATTGCAGGGAATAATTCGAGATGAGTTTTTCTTTACTGTGGCATTCTGAAGCGCCGGCCCTAATCCCTCCAATAACCTTTGAGGACCAGAGGTTTAGCAGTAATTCACAACCCAGATTCTTAAGCACACACTCAGGAGAGGGGGATGCTGCAGAAAATCCCGGCTGATAGTACAAACCCTGTGGAAAACACTGAGCTGGTGGCCTCTGCTGTAACCTCCTGGTGGATGCTGTCTCACTCTTTATCTCAGTGTGTATACACAGATCCACAGGCCACACAGGGAGTGGCTGAAATGAATATGGTTTCACCTGGGTTTGGATTTTTATCCTCCGTATTTTGTTTGACCTTAGGTACAATCACAGCAGATACTAGAAAGCACTCAGACCTGTGATGAGGTATAATCCAACTGTACTGATGCTGTAGACCAGTGGTCCCCAAAAACCAGGCCATGGACCAGTACAGATCCCTGAGGCATTTGTTACTGAGCTGAACAGAAAGAATAAATAATTTATATCATTTCCATTGCAATGACTATTAGGGTCTGAAAGACGTTTTATTTTGAAAAATAACCGGATTCTCTCCGACTTAACTTTCTCCTGTGCCTCTTGACAGGTCAATACACTTGTCTTGGTCACATGATAAGCCTGCAAACCAGCGAAAATGAGTAAAAATACAAACATCTATGAAGAGCTTCTTTGCAAAGAGGAAAAGGCCGATTTAACCCTTTTACCCCAACCATTTAGCTGCTGACAGGAAGTGAAACATGTCAATCAACTCACCGTAATTCTTCGGCCGTTTGTGCTAGCGATGTGATTCCAGCTGATTCTGAAAGTCAACAAGCTTCCATACACTACCGTAATGTATGTAATATGTACAAAACGCTCCACCGAACACTGTTGCCCTCTTGTGGTGAAATAGCAATGCTATCTTAAAATGTTGTAACTACAACACATAGTTATTTTGGGGGGAGAGCATCACATCCACAGATCCTGTCCAAAATGTAACAATTTGTTCCCTTTGTTAAACTTTGTCTCTGAAAATTTGTGTAACATCTGGTATAAACATGGTTTTACAGGATTCACACAGGACACAGCACAACTTTCACTCTTGCTTCTACTCCTGCCGGGCGACTCAAATTGAAAAAGTTTTAACTTGAGCGAAAAATTCACGTCACATGCCATTCCAAAAACCAATCAGCGCTGAGATCCCTGACATCACCAAACACAAACGGAGGAGGAGCTTATCATCACCATCGGTTGCCATCCAGAGCTTTATGACACGACTTCGACTCTGTGCCAGGATAAAACCAAGAAGGAGACGACTGGTCTCCATTTCTTCCACAACAGGTAAAAGGAGCAATACCAGCAATCTCATTCATTGTTGATGGCGGAAATGGGAGTCCTCCTATTGGCTGTTACATAAGTACACGCCAGGTGTTAGCATCTTCACTACAGCTCTCCAAAAAGAGATTACCGTATTTTCCGGACTATAAGCCGCTACTTTTTTCCGATGCTTTGAACTTAAACACCGGTGTGGCTCATGTATCGGCGGCACGAAGCTTGTTGACGTTTTACAAGCTAGCAAGCTCCGTGCCGCCGATACATTTAGCATCGTCACATCAGAGCCGGTCAGAGTGGACCACATGAAACTGTTTGAATAAATTCAATAGCGGCTTATAGACAGGTGCACTCAATAGTCCAGAAAATACGGTATTCACAAATCTGAAAACATGAATGAATGTACCTCTAAGGAAACCATTCAGTTTGCATTGAGACACTAATGTAACGCAGTACCTTGGTTTTGTCGTACAAGGCGTGGTTGTCCAGAAGCATCCGCCGCTCCACCCGAGCGAAGCTCCTCAGGTCTCGTTCAAACTGCTGTGAACAGAAAGAATCAATGGTCTCAACTCAAGTATCTAAGTACTTTGTTTTATGGCATTGAAAGTGAATATTGGACCTCTGATGTATTTCGTCTTCCTGGAGGACTCCTACATCTTTTTACATCATTAGCAAGACGGTTTTACCAGCATCATATTATCATCATGACCACTTCATCTTGTTTTTTCAGTCTAAACTACACAGCATGTCTCCATTGAACCAGGTTCTTGACAGCAACAAGAAATGATCATGAAACACAGGAACTGCTGAAACATTTTTCATCTCCATCACCGTCAGTCAGCCTCTCTAATCCATCATACCCTGGAGCCGGTCCAGCCCAGGAGAGCGAAGGCGTAACGGTCCATAGGCGGCGACACCAAGTCCACGCGTACGGCCCTCCAGCCCCGGCCGTCCCCCTCAGCACAGTGGAGACCTCCCTCCACTCGGCTGCCCTCCAGCCGCAGGATCAGGAAGCACTTTGCGTAGTGATCCATGGCCTCGAACCTGTGGCTGGGACCCTTCGAGTGGTCGAAGGTGGAGGCCTGGTGTTCACAGAAGAGGAGGAGGCCCTGAGGAAGAGGAGCAGGAAGAGCTTCAGACATAATAATGTTTGGACACACTAAAACATTTTTCAACATTTTATTATTTTTACACCATATTTAATTGGTTTTATGCAACATTTTGTTATTTTTATCTAATATTTTGTTGTTTTTACATCCATCTTACTGGGCTAAATTAACCCAGCATAGTCCAGTATTTATCCAGTTAAGGGGAAAGCATTTATAAGACATTACGCTTGAATTGAAATCAAGGAACCGTGTTTTTTGCGTGGGTTTTGGCTTTACGGAGGAGAGCCGGTTTATTTTTTTCAAAGTGAGCACCCAGGGGCCCTGCAGTCAAAACCCGGCCACCTTTCATCTTTGGCCCAGACTTCAGAGCATCAGAGAGACGACCTATCTGAGGAGGAAAGCTGCACAGCGGCTCAATACAGGTTAAAAATACCAAATCTGTAAGCAACACGCCGGCTCGGCTTAAAGGATCGTTGTAATTTCCATCAACCACATTTCTTAAGCAGAGATGTTGAAGTGAACCTCGAATTATCCTTCAGATCTGACCAGTTGACCTTCATTTAGTCTGGGTTTGGATCAGTTTTCTTCCAGAGGAGTCAGAGTCCTGCCCTGTCAGACCCTCAGCAATTAAGACTCATCAATTTAAAAAGCCTTCATTATTATGTGCCACCGACTGGCAGGTCCTGTTTAATTTCTTCATTTGTATTTTAAAAAGACTCAATTATTGCTCAAGGTTTAAACTGGGACCAAAGACACAATCACAGTCAAATGTTCCAGTTCAAGCCGTGATGTTATTTGTTAATAGTCCGACACATTCACCTTTTCCAGTCGAGCAAACCCCCGTGTGAAGCTGCAGACAGTTTAAGGACGCTCAGTGTTGTGGCAGAAAGTGATTTATTTTTTATGAATATATTCAAGCAAAATATTTTACTAGAATATTTGTGGTGGTAGTGATGAATAACAGCTGTGATGTGAATCATTCCTATTTGAAAACTTTGGTAAAACAACAAAAAAAATAAAGTTTGGAATCATTCATGAGCAGAGGTAACAGCTCCATCACAGAGCAACACCCTGAAATATCATAAGATCATTTAACGTGCCAACACAGGTGGTTTGTTTCAAGCTATTCAGTCAGAAAACTGCATCAATTCTTGTTTCCTATTTAAAACCAGATTCCTTGTAATCTTGGAGAAAACACTGAGACACAGGACTGAAATATTAACAGGTGAAGTTTCTTTAAAGCAGGTGAACATCTGAAAACACAGAGAGATGTAATGACTGGAATTTTCTGCAGCTGATGTCCAGTGGACGGACGGATGCTCTCATGTGTCATTTATTTTCTTGTGTGAGTGGTGAAAACAGAGATAAAAACTCTTCTTCTTCTTGTATCTGTGTGATGCACTGACAGCCAGGAAATGATGGTGAACGTCTGGACTGATTGCTGCTTGTTGTTGAAGGTGGACTGTCTGACAATATATGAATACCAACAACTCCTAAAAGAAGTCCACAGAAGATGGAGCTTAATGGCTTCAATAGTCAGACTTCATAGCACCACCAGTAGGTCAAAAATGAGCTTTTCCATCCATACTTCCCAGGTTATCGAGGTTTTAACACCTGAATCTGCAAATTTTTGATTCCAAATTAAAATTGAACAAGCACAATCTATTATTCATGTGCAATTGCAGTGTTTTTGTTCACTCAAACTAAAATTAAAATCTGTTTTTTCCTTCATCGTCACTGTTATTACACTCTTACAACATATAGTAAATCAGCTAATTTGCCAGATTCTGAGAGAGTCACTTGTGAAATTACCGTAATGACACCATATTCACTGTAACGTGCAACATCTCAGCTCTGAGAAACCGTTGGAATTTTTCTGATTGCACAAAGTGTGACATCATTACGGTAATCCAAAGATGCATGTGCAGATGTATCGCTGATGATACGCTTGGAGGTAAAGGGTTAATTAGCTCTTTTTCTTTAGAGTACTCATGAGGAAGGATCTCAAAAATGAGAAGTAATACCCCCAATGGCCACTAGATGCTGGCTCCAAAAAACTCCAATTGGCTCTAATTGACTTCAGTCCTGAAATATCAGTCATTCTGACATCATTAGATAAAGTCAACTCTTCTTCTCAGTGATCATTTAACACCATCAACCAGACAAAATTATCACTTATAATTATTACCCAATCAGCTTCCATGTACCCCTGCAGTTCTCAGTGTTCAAGCTAAATCATTTTAATTTCAACTAAAGGTGGCTGGGCCTGTAAAACATCCTGATAAAAAGATGACGATCACTTTGTGAGCAGGTTAGCAAGCTAACAGTAACATCTAGCTTCAAATACCACTGAGCTGAAGTGTAGCTTCAAAGCCTCAGACTGGTTTTTGTTTTATTCTTTCTGTAGTTTTTTCATATTTCTATAAGCACTTTGTACTTTGTTCTGTCTGCTACTGTGATAAAAGGATTTCCCTGGTGGGGGATTTATAAAGTTTTATCTTATTTTATCTTATTATATCTTATCTCATCTTAACGAGCAAATGGAAATGAAAGGCCCGAATGTGTCTCTTCGATAAAACTATTACGACTCCTCGGATTGAGTTTACTCTTCTAAAGCACACATCGAAACTTCAGCAGAACTTTGTAACAATGTATGTCTGTGCATCTCACAGTTTGATATTCTACATGTTTGAGTTGTTGGATAAACGAGTGGGAACGTTTGCTGCTTCAAGTTTTAACCTGAACTCAGATAAAAATCTAAACCCACCAGATTTATAACTGTTTCTTCGTAAAGGAAAAAAAATACTTGCAAGGATGTGAAGGCAGTGATGCTCTAAAGCAGTGGTCCCCAACCACAGGGCCGGGGACTGGTACCGGTCCGTGGGGCAGTTGTTACCGGGCCGCACAGAAAGAATAAATAAAAATATAACTTCCATTGTATTGATTATTAGAGTCTGAAAGACATTTTATTTTGAAAGGAACGACCGGATTTTCTTCAACTTACCGTATTTTCCGGACTATTGAGCGCACCTGTCTATAAGCCGCTATTGAATTTATTTGAACAGTTTCATGTGGTCCACTCTGACCGGGTCTGATGTGACGAGACGAAATGTAACGGCGGCACGGAGCTTGCTAGCTTGTATAAAGCTAACGAGCTTCGTGCCGCGATACATGAGAAACACCAGTGTTTAAGTTCAAAGCGTTGGAAATAGGCAGCGGCTTATAGTCCGGAAAATATGGTAACTTTTGCCTTTGTCTCTTGACACGTCAATACGCTTGTCTTGGTATATCACGTATAACATCAGATACATTAGCCAAAAAAATACGTCTGCAAACTAGCGAAAATGACTAAAATACAAACGTCTTTGGAGAGCTTCTTTGCAAAGGGTAAGAGGACAACTTTTTATGCTGGTCGTATTATATTATTTTCGCTGTACTTATCTGCCACACCTTGAAGGACGGTCCGTGAAAATAATGTCGACATTAAACCGATATGTGATGCAAAAAAGGTTGGAGACGGCTGCTCTAAAGAGCTACATCTGCACCATGGTTCCTCCTCACAGCAGCTTCAGGCAAATACTTTATTTTATTTTTATATTTCTAAAGCCTCTTACTCTACGATCACAAAACGATAAACTGATGCTTGATCAAATGAAAACAGGAACAAAATGTGTTCATTGAGTAAATCAAGAGCCGAGTCCTGATTGGTTAAGTGAGGCTTTAACAAAATTGTAACTGTTGTGGTGACTGAGAACAGAACATTATCACAGCTTTGAAAGGCAGGAAAAAAAAGAGCTGGACCATTGTGTGAGCATGTTCACAGACTTGTCATCAGTCTGATTTGAGCCTGGAGTGGTGGAGAAAAAAAAAAATGTGCTGGCTGAGTGTGAGATCCAATAGAGAAACAAGCCTTCAGTCAGCCACAGTGGATGGCTGAGGCCCATTCCCTGGTAAATGGTTCCACTCCTTAGATAATGGAAATCTCTGCCAAGTAAGATGTCAGTGTGTTGAAGAGAGACCAGGAGAGAGGGTCACTGATGAGAAACAAAGCCTTAAGAGCAGAGAGGAGTGAAATGGAGTGAGTGCAAGAGTTAGAGAATAAAGACCTGGAAGAGAAAGTGAGAAATAGGTGGATGAGTAGATAGCGAGAACGAGGGAGAAGGAGGGAGGGAAAAGACAGATAGTCCATGAATTGATTTCCTCGGGGCCTCGCCCTGGCTGATTATGCTTCTCCCTGGATGCAGGAGTGATAAGGCGATTAAGATTACAAATTGTCAATTTAATTCCAGCGCCCGGCGTAATTGTTGGGATACTACTCTCCTCTCACTGACCATAAATCTGCTTCACTCTCCTTAAAGAGCAATAATTGGGGAAGGGAGTGCAGCGAGCAGCCACTCCGCCTGTCCGGCTGATGACTGAGGTTAATCACAAAACATTAAACACCTTGTCAGCGCGCTTAGCTGGAGCGGCTACGGCTAAACAGTCGTGTCCGACGGTTATCAGACGAGGGCGACGTCTCCCACGAGGCACGAGGTGGTGATTGGGAGAAACTTGAGGAGCAGATGTCAAAGAAACCGCCCGACCCCGCTTCACTTTTCCTCCTCTAATTATCTTCTGGAGTGGACTCGTTTGTTGTGCAACTGCAGGCGAAACTTCTTGATGTCACCCTCTGCTGCGCCCCTGGACCGCTCTCCCTCTGCAATTACAGATAACCACTCACCTCCCAATAATAGGCAGGGATAGGGATTCTTAAAGTTCCCTTTACGTTCGGTAATAGCTTAGCTAAAGGCTGTGACAGTTCCCACTTAGATAATGAGGCTGAGATGACAGCATAAAAGCACTTAAACACTGACTAATCTGAAATTAAAATCCCCCTGAGCCACACTTGAGACAAGTTGTGGGAGAAGGTCTGCAGCCCATCTGATCCACGAATGTAGGTCGCAAAGACACCAGCTCCTCCTGGAAGTGGATTTCTTTCAATCATATTGATGCCTTGAGAGAAAAGTATTAATGAGTTATGCTGACGAGTTAGGGCTGCAACGATTAAATCAAATAATCGATTACGTCGATCATAAAAATTCATCGATGCGGAAACTCAAGAATCAATGCATCGTAATATTGTTTTTGTTATTGGTAAAATCAAATACCAGCCGGGAAAAAGTCATGTGTACTTGTAGTTCCCCACAGGAAGCGGTGGAGGCAGTATCGCCCCCACTGTTTATGGTATTGACAGAAACGAACAGGAAGTGACGGGCAGCAGAGCCAACCAATAAAGAGGGGCAATGCGAAACAGCACGGCTTTTTGGTTTTTACGTTTTTTTTGTTTGCCCTCTTGATAGGAAATGTGAGTACAAAAAAACCAAGACGGTATTACACACACTCTGCAGGAAGGAGGTTTCACTGAAGCACTTCCTGTTTAAAATACCGCATTAACGGGAAGCAGATGATTGTTGGAGATTCTGCTAGCACGAAGCTAACCCATCACCCAGCTTGTGACAAACCACAATCATGCAAATTTGTATCATGTGGCAGCGCTATTTGTTATTGCACCTTAGCATTTCTTCGATTAATCGATGAAATAATCAATAGATTAGTCAATTGCTAAAATATTCGTTAGCGGCAGCCCTATTGACAGTTGCACAGACCACTAAGCACCTGAATGCCCTTCGTTGGGCGAGGTTCGCGGCCCTCCTGCCGACACACTGTGCAGCTTTCTCTCTTTGAGCCCGACACACACACACTCACAAATCCACCATTAAAAACAGGATGCCATGAAGTTCCCCATCTCAGCATCACCAGGGGCTGTTTAGCCCAATAGCGCTCTGTAATCATCTCCTACGCAGCAGGTAATGTCAGCGAGCATCTGAGAGTAAGCTTATTCCACCAGAACTGTTTACAGAGGGAATTACAGAGGAGGACAGCGGGAAGATAATCTCCCCCCCCAAAGCTTTGCCTCTGAGCACCAAAAACAAAGGAGTCAAGTGAACATGGCTTCAGAAACTGTGATCTGAAGCTTGTGCCTTTTTGAATATTTACTCCGAGTCTTTTCTTGTGCAATGAGTGGTCACAGCAGCCACCTGCATCCAGAGGACGAGGCGAGCGATGATGCTGTCAGGGACGCTCTGATCTCATCTCCCATTCTCTCTGACTCACAAAGACAGACTTCAAACCCTCCCTTCAAGACGCAGATTAGCGTGCGTGAGCCGGGACCGTTTGAACCTGCGCTTTGACTTTGATACGCGGCTTCGCCAGAATGAAAGAGGCCGATCGGGGGAAATTAAAGTGCAGCAGTTTGGGAGTCTGTCCACACGTGTGTCCTCTCAGTCCAAGTAGCCATTACGGCTCAGGCTTTATTTAGATCTCAAAGTGACTAACTCCATGTGACTGCAGAATAGCCTCGCTAGCTCCGTCTGAATCACTCACTCGACCAAAGGGGAAAAGTCTCCGATCCCTAACCAATGCGGGACAATAAAGTCCGAGCATTGTAATGAGTGCAATGCATACAGAGCTCAGCCTTCAGAAACAGTATTTAGAGACGGAGATGATGGATGGATGGAGGATGAAGCATGGCCCTCTCTTTCTCTGCGTTGCTATTAGTAGGGCCAAGCTGAATCTCATCTGTCTGCCACAGAAGCTGGTGGCTGACCTTGCCTCTGCCCCCAAGTTATGCTTTCAGAATATCAGCAGTAGGTGGGGGTGGAGGGAAAAAATGATGAACCCCTTTTCACAAGGACGTTTCAGGATAGATGTATTTTTAACTCCCTCCAGGCTGACGAGGGGTTCGGGATGGATGTGGGGATGGAGCTGAGGGGGGTGGGGGGTCCTACGATATTAGTCCTGAGTGAAGACACGTCGGCCCCCAGGGGCTCGATTGCAGATGACAAGGTTACACGACTTAGAGTCAACCTCTGCTACCTCCATTTAATCACTGTCTCTTGTGTCCTCGTCCCCGCAGACCGGTCCCACTCTCCATCCCCGTCCTGCCGCCAGGTAGAAAGCTTCCGGTCGTATCTCGCTGTCCTTTCTTCTTAGGCCTCCTAAAGTCTTTTTAACACCTGCCCTACCCACCTAATTCACTGTCTCGCATCCATTTTGCCGCTCCATCGCTGCTCATTCGCACATCCTGTCACACCTTCACCTCCCTGCCTCCACCTATAGCAAAGTGGCTGCCAGTGGTGAGAGCTCCCCGTGAACAGTAAGTAGGAGGTAATTATGGTCAGGGTGGACCGCTGAAGGATCGCGGGCGTGTGGAGGTGTGGATGAAATAGGGGCAGGGGATGGAGGGGATTTTTTTTTTTTAACCCAGTGATGACAAAGACGCCAGCAGCTAGGACCAGACAGTATGACCCTGCTCTTCATCAAGCACTTCTCCTGTGACCCTCTCCAGTGATCATCTGAGGAAGAACACAGTGTTCACAAGTCCTTCCACATCCGCCTTTTTTAACAGGATGTCATACTGTTGATGGAAAGACCTTTTCTTTAACATCATTGTGCTCACTGGACAACTTGTCCATCTACATGATGTTCACGAGGACTTTTAACCAAAGATAAAGCTGCTGAATGCCCACAGAATGAATAGGGGGTCATTAACGCAGTTCTTAGCAGGATATTTCGTCTTTGTATTTCCATGGTCGGTGTTTCTTTGCAGTAAGTCGGACAGCTGAGGCCTCAAAACTTCACGTAGCTACAGCTGTTCGCTTTGTCTTTTGAGAGATAAAGGAATAAATGAGGGACCGTGCAACTGTCCTGTCCAACAAAACGAGTGGACACGTTAACGAAGACAATGACGACAAAGAAGCAGCAGGGGACAGCAAAACACCCCTGCAGGAATAAGAAACAGGAAGTAGTAGGTACAGACTGAAAACAGTGACTTTTTGGTTCTTCTGGTAAACTTCATTTTTGGTGGAGATGGATGATGACTTGGTTTGTGCTCTCTGAGGACTTTCTTGTACATGGTAAATGGAGTACATTTATAAAGCGCTTTCTTGACCTTGGCCTGGTCCCAAAGTGCTTCACGAAGTAACTCATTCACCCATTCACACACCAATGGCTGCCGAGCTGCCATGCAAGGTTTTAGCCACCATTGGGAGCAACTCAGGGTTCAGTGTCTTGCCCAAAAACACGTCGACATGTGGACAGGAGGAGCCGGGGATCGAACCCACAACCCTACGATTCATAGACTCCACCACCAGAGCCACAGCCGCCCTGTCCACCTGATATCTGATCCATCTAAATATTCGCATTAGCGCAAACGCTGCATGGACCTGCTTTGTCTTCTCACAGGAAACATCTGCAGATTAATTAAATTAATTTAATTAAAACAATATATATTTGTTCCCCTTTCAGCTTAAATGTAAAAACTGTGAAAACTGAAGGAGTGTGTTCATATATGTGTGTATGAACACACTGAATGTTTGTTTGGGCAATTACAATTAGGACCTCAGTTTAATGCCATTAGATGAATGTGTTTACAGGCACTGGGTTTAAATGGGACACTTGATATTTTTCACATTACTGTGATATTAGCGGCAAATAATTGTCATCATCTGAGCACACAGCCAATAATTAAACCATTATGTGAATGTAAACACAGCGTCAACATCTGTCTGTCGCTGTCTTTTATCTCTCGCTCTCACATTCACTCACTTCTCACTTTCTACTCGTTTTCTCACTTTAATCAGACTCTGTCTCTGCCTGTCTCTGTCTCTGTCTGTCTCTGTCTGTCTCTGTCTCCGTCTGTCTGTCTCTGTCTGTCTGTCCGTCTGTCTGTCTGCATCACTGTCTGTCTGTCGCTGTCCGTCTGTCTGTCTGCATCACTGTCTGTTTGTCTGTCTGTCTCTGTCTCTGTCTGTCTGTCTGTCGCTGTCCGTCTGTCTGTCTGTCTGTCTGCATCACTGTCTGTCTCTGTCTGTCTCTGTCTGTCTGTCTGTCTGTCTGTCTCTGTCTGTCTCTCTCTGTCTGTCTGTCTGTCGCTGTCCGTCTGTCTGTCTGTCTGTCTGCATCACTGTCTGTTTGTCTCTGTCTGTCTCTGTCTGTCTGTCTGTCTGTCTGTCTGTCTCTGTCTGTCTCTGTCTCCGTCTCTCTGTCTCTGTGTCTCTGTCTGTGTGTGTCTCTCAGTGTGTGTCTGTCTCTGTCTGTCTCTCTCTCTGTCTGTCTCTGTGTGTCTCTGTCTCTCTGTCTCCATCACTGTCTGTTTGTCTCTGTCTGTCTGTCTCTGTCTGTGTCTC
>OOFC01049999.1:0-21415 GCA_900323345.1 Pseudochromis fuscus | reverse complement strand
TAACAAAACCAAAAATGTGTTAGCATATGCATGGACCTTTTTTTTTTTTTTTTTTAAGAAGTAGCCATTTCCAGGGAAAATCAAGTGCACATTTTATGAGAACTTTAAGAAAGAGGATAAAAAAAGAAACATTTAAGTCGTATTTTTATCATCTCTACTTCCCAGAATAAAAAATTTACTTTGAAATTGAATAAACGGCCTCATTAAATTGAACAGCCATTTCCGTACAGATGTGCTGATACAGTATTCACCCCATAGATACACAATCAAGGATAACTCATAAGAGAGGAAGCTGTAATAAATCACACTTTTTTTTCTTTTTTCTTTTTTTTTATCAGCCCCCATCTCATAGCATCATCACTGAAGATGTCCTTGACTCTGACTTTGAAAGCGGACTTATTACGGGCACAGACTCACACTATCCCCTTTCCTTCCTGGCCAGCTTTTGAGAGCAATGAATGATTTGCTGAGAGCTCTGCTTTGTTCCCTATGTCCGCTTGGATAAGGTCCACGCACAGGCACCAACACAAACACACACAACCGTTGGATGTAGTCCCGAACTATGAGGTCTCTCTCCCTAAGCTCGCTTAGTGAGACACCTAGCCAACCATCAGGCCTCTATGGACCTCTCTCCACTGGGACTGTCCAACCCAGCAGATGTTGCCTCAGTGGGCCAGCAGCAAACACTGCCTGGTGGGACTGGCACCACTCAGCATGTCCGGCTGCTCAGTCCACACACACACACACTTTCCCTTCTCCATCTTGCATCCTCTATTAAAGCCATATAAACACCATAATTACTGTCTCTCCCTTTGCTTAATTCTGCATCACAGCTCTGCTCCGTACCCTCCCTGCTTCTCTCTTTCCTCCACTTTCACCATTTGTCAGGATTGTGCTGAGTTGCCCCTAACTCCAGGGTTCAGTTGGACACCTACGGAGCTGCGCCTCATTTTAATGATAGGATCTATTTCACGTGATTTTACATCACACTCTTATCTCGCAACTAAGCATTTTTAAGAAGCGATTACATCTGCAGACGGTGTGGTTATAAAGATAATGGTGAGCACTCGGTCCATCAATGTACAATGCAGCTATCTGGGTAATCTCTACTCTTTGGGATGACTTTGGAGTCTGATTTTAGTCCGACATTATATATTTGACTTAACTGTTATATAAAACACACTTATTATGACATCTGGTCATTGTGTTAGAGTTACTCCACTTCTACTCAAGACTCAAACCTGCCCTGAGTTTAAACTTACAAAACACTTGACTCTAACTCCGACTACCCTGAAACTCTTAGAGGTAGCTTCGCTCTAACAACACCAGGATAGCCTGCAAAGCCTTGAAGAGGCGTGTGTCAAGTGTCTATACTTCACAGTGTTAATTATATGCAATCTGCCCATTCTCCCAGCGGCTCTGTTCACACTGACACTGCCTCTGCTCTCCTTCCTCCTCTCTCTCCTCACTCTGTCCTCCAGGAGTGACATGTGATTGGCTCGAGTCAAGAGGGAGGGCACGTCTGCCTGAATGCAAATTGTCGCTCGAGTGACCAGAGGGAGTGTGTCTATACCAGCAGGGGGTGGGGGGGTGTTGTGTTGGTGGTGGCATTGTTGTGTCACGATTGTAGAGTGTTTATTATCATCAGGCACTAAAAACTGAAATTAAATCTTGGTTTTTAATGAGGAAAATTATCGTGTACCAGCCAAGTGTAAGTGACAGGTATATACTGTAGGTGAAGATAACACCTGCCCTGACTCATCCGGCTTCCTCTCCCCCAGGTGATTAACGCCATCGAGCAGGATTACCGTCTGCCGCCACCCATGGACTGCCCCAGTGCCTTGCACCAACTGATGTTGGACTGTTGGCAGAAAGACCGCAACGTACGACCCCGCTTCGCCGACATCGTCAGCACCCTGGACAAGATGATCCGTAACCCCACCAGCCTCAAAGCTGTAGCCAACATTCCTGCAGTGTGAGTAAAAACACTGTCCACACAACGCACACTCACCCCGAAGCTGACATTAAGTCGGCAAATATGCTTTTCATCTGTTTATGTATACAGTATTTCCACATGCCGGCCGCGCAAGCTAACCCAGCACACACATGCTCACTTTGTTTTTCCCTCTCATAAATGAAACATGAATTTCTTACCGTTGATTGCATCAAACCTGAACTTTTCCTCCCCAATAATGATGCTGCAAAAAACATGTTTTTAGAAAAATGAAACATACAAAAACATCTGATTTACATACACATTCAGAAAGTTTTTTTCTTTCAAGCATTGGCATTAATGAGTTTTGAATTTCACTTGTTACAATTGTTTTGGATGCCTTTCTTTTTTTGTTTTTTGGAGAGTTTGTGTCACCGTCCTCAAAGATCCTCTCAGCCTCAGCCAGGTTGGATGTGGTCCGTCTGTGAACTGTGAGCTTCAGGTTCCTCCAAAGATTTTCTATTTAAATTTCCAGGCTTTGGCTGGGCCACTGACGTTGATTCAGAAACTTGTCCTGAAGCCATTTGTTTTTTTGGCTGTGCGCTTTGGGTTGCTGCCACGTTGCAAAAGGTGAACTTTTAGCCCGGTGTGGGTTTGAGTTTGTGCGATGGAGCATGTTTTGTCTTTGAGGATGCTGCTGTATTTAGCTCAGTTCACAGTTTCTTTAATTGCGGACAGTTCCCTAATATCTGACTCCCTGAAGCATCACCTTCGCATTCATCATTTTAGGGACCGTATTGCTGAGGTAATGAGTGGCATCCAACCAGATGGATAGATGGATAGATTGATAGATAGATAGACTTTAATAAAACATTGTAAGCAGACTGAACTCTTCTTTAATACTTAATTTAAATAAGTAATTTTTCATTTGGGGTTGAAAAGACTGAACTAACTCCATGTATTTGATGGTGTATTTTTCAGTGTGTAATTCACACAGTGTACATGTATATACAGTATAAGATTTTATTATTTTCTACAGTGTAATTTTCTCAGTCCATAGAAGTGAGATTATTGATTGATTGAGTCCATTTTGATTAAGTAATACACCCAACATAAAAAAGCATTCATTTTAAATTAGAGAAGGTTACAATGTTTGTTGTACTACTTAATTTAAGTGCAACATACTTACAGTAATTAAGTCGATGTAATTACTGATCACCTGCAGTAAACAGGTTGTTCTCACTTAACAAACCAAAGTTTACTTCATTTTATTAAGGCAACAAGTATAAAGACTCTTTTCAAGTCAACTTAGCAGATTTTACAGTGTATCCACAGGGTCTTAAAAAGTCTTAAAACGTCTAAAAATTGTCTCTAATTCTCCTAAAATGTCTAAAACCCATTTGTGAAAGGTCTTAAAAATGTATTAATGTTACTTTTTTTCAAACAAATGCATAAACTTCAGTGTCGCTAATAAATGCTTCGATTTTTGAGGACGCTATAACATCACTACAACACAGAACTGAAGGACCTATGCAGCCCAGTCAGAATATACCAAGCACAACCAGCTAGTGAGCTGTGCACATGCTGGGTGTGTTACAGCTTACACTGTGTGGTTACAGTGAAGTATAGCAGCAGAGAAAATGTAAGAAGCCCACAGCAAAGTCAAATTACTTGTATAAGATGGGAAAGTGCAACTTCAGTGGTTTGTGGCTCCAGAACAAATAATTTGGATTGGATTTTTTTATTTTTTTGCCAGTATGGATGTGAAATGGGTCTTAAATTGTATTCATTATGATCTTAAAAAGTCTTGAATTTACCTTGAAACCTGCAGAGACCCTACAGACAGACACATAGATAGATATTCATAAAAAACCCTCTTCTGTCTCCTGCCTCCTCGTCCGTACACCCACGCGAATACCAATACCACCGTAACTCCCCTTCCCTTTAAATCCCTCATGCTTAATATTGCATCAAAGCCCTGCCCTGTTCCTCATCTTACCTCCTCCTTCTCCTCCTCCTCTCCTCCTTCTCTCCTCCAGGCCTTCTCAGCCACTGTTGGACAGATCCATACCTGACTTCAACACCTTCAGTTCAGTGGAGGACTGGCTCGCTGCCATTAAGATGAGCCAGTACAGAGACAACTTCCTCAACTCAGGCTTTACCTCCCTGCAGCTGGTGGCTCAAATGACCTCAGAGTGAGTTCACCTGCTTGTGTGCAAATGAAGAGCCCCGAACCCATATGGCACTTGATGGGCACACTTGTATAAAATGACTCAATGTCAAGTGCGTATATTTTTAGCACGAATGCACCCGGTGACACGAGCCGTTCGGTGATTGCACCAAGCTAAAGCCTGTGAGGATAAGTATATAACTCATTGTGACAGAAATGAATATACTCACTGTGGTGGGACTAATAATTAAGCATATTGTGTTAACAAGTTTCCAAAATAGATATGGATGTAAACCCATTAAAAACATATTGCTGCTGCTGTTTCAGTGGAGTTTTCAAAGCACGAGGGTCGTCATCACAACATTTCTCACAGCACAGACCAACAGACACAAATATTGCACTTCATTCTATTTAATTAACAATGTTGCTTGGTCTACAAATTTATGTGAAAATGTAAAATCATTATAACATTTTTTATTAAAAATGTATGCTCGGGGCTCCGTAGCATTTATGCAGTCTCTTTGCAATTCAAAGCAACATGCATTACTAAGTCTCCTCTCAAGTGATAGAATTAATTTTGTAAATTTGTGTTTTCTGTTCATTGCCACCAGCTTTCCATCCTGAAATGATGCTTTCATATATAGCGATGTTGGGACTGTAAATGCACCACGAAATGAGATGCTTTTTTTTTTGTTGTTTATTTATTTATTTTTTGCTGTGGTAATCGCATCATATTCAAACGATCCATCCCATCTTCAATATGATGGAAATCCTTTCATCTGTTGCTTCCAAATATGTTCGTGCTTTTCAATTTGTTTCTCTCCGCCTCTTTCTCTGTAGGGACTTGCTGAGAATAGGAGTGACCCTGGCAGGCCACCAGAAGAAGATCCTCAGTAATATCCAATCCATGAGGGTGCAGATGAGCCAGTCACCCACCATTATGGCATGACTACAGGGGGCGCTGTGCCACGGAGCGGGCAGCATTCGCAGGACCAACAACAATAGCAGCCCTCGAATGACCCCCGATCCATCGGAACGCGCCAGAGTCGAGACTATTGTCTTAATTTAATCCACTACCATGACAACAGGAGACCAGGGTCGACACTACCACGTGGTTAACAGCTGTCACACTACATGCAATCCACGCCAGGCGTTCAGGGTCCAGACTTGATACTGTTTTTTTTTCATCAATCGTGAAAGGAAGACACGTTGCTGCGGTTATGAACTACTATCCATGTCATCGTGAACCAAAACAACTCCAACAATCACACATCGACACAGGGAACCTCTCGCAATTTCAGACTGTGTGGTCAAATGAGTGATATCGTACTTCTATATTATCTGGTCTAGAAGATGTTCAAACTGTAAACAGAAGTGTGAGACGTTTAGAAATGTGCGACCTGTGATTTTTTTTACCCATGCTGTCGTCAGTGTGTACAATGAAGATGCCTTGACCTGGCGAGAAGTACGTCTCAGAACAATAAGCAACTACCAGTAGAAATAATTAGAGGGAGAAATATACAGGGATGTACAGCGGAGCACCATTTTCAACTTTCACATCATCTTTAGCTTGTTTGACAATTTTGAAAAAAATGTATTGTAAAAGAACTGGTGAGAATTCAGAGCTTAGTTATATTTTTGTCTTTTACCATCTGTTTGTTTGTTTGTTTGTTTGATCACTATAGCAAGATGCCGCCCACTTGTATTTTAACTTTACCACTACCTGCGGAGTCCTGGGTGGAAGGCCTTGCCAAAGGACTTCTTAACCAGCCCCACCCAGATTCAGAGAATATAAATATGTTTATCTCTTGCTAAATATGATTATATCTTCTATACTAAACCTTCATATTGAAGGTGATATATATGAATATGTATGTACAGAACTCTCTGCTTGCATTTTTGGCAAAGACATGTTGACTAGATTGTGATAGACACATGCAATGTGTAGATTCTTACGATGCCCTGGTTTCCTTTGGACAGCTGATCAACTCGCACTGGGCTCTCCGTGGTCCAGGGGCTCATGGACAATTATGACTGAATCTTAACTGGAGAAACTGTAAAAAAAACAAACAAAAGGAATCATGGGTGATCAAGTGATATTGTAGATCTGTATGAAATTTGCTGTAGGAGTTAAAATAATTGACAAAATATCCATTTACTGGAGAACATGTTAAATGTGGGTGTACACATGCTGTCTCTTGCTGGTGAGCACTTACTTGTACAGATATGTTTTATGTTTCATTTTCTTTTTGACTTGTTGTTTGCGTTGGGAGTGGTCAGCACCATCCAGTGGGGACTGAAGCTTCATGCCTCGACCAGCCCAAACCCATGGTAAGAACTGGCTGATCGCACGGGAACAACACAACTTTAACAACAAATTGCTCTATATCTGGTAGATTTTTATTTCAGGCAAATCCAGTTAGTGCTTCTCATGGGTGCTGGAAATATCTTGGCCAAGGCAACATATCTCCAAGTTTGAAATGCATGGAAGAGTAGTTTATGAAGGCACTGGAAATCAGAGTGAATCAGCATCACTTCTCTGCATAGTGAAAATGAACATCTGGGCTGAGGTTTGCCAACAGACGCCCGATGCCATTTCGATGAACACACTGACTTAAACAGCCCACATGGGCACACTGCTCACAGTGTAGCACAGCCGCCCATAGATTGCTGCAGCTAAGCTGCTAAATTAATCCCTGCACCCTCACTACATGCAGTTGCCATATGAGTAGGCAACTTTAAGGCAAACACTGCAGAGAGTTTCATATCTATATAAAATGCTCCATAACTCCAGGGTTCGGGTATTTGTATTTGGAAATGTACTTTTTTGGTAGTATTTGATTGGAGGATGTCTACAGTATTCCCAAAGGATGTCATGGATGACAGCCTATGAAATTGAACTTCAGTATTTTGGATATATGTGGAGGATAGTTCTGGGTAGTGCACAAGAATGATTTCTCTCTCTTAGTCTGGGAATGGTGCTTTTTGATTGCAGTTTGATTGAACTGTGCAAAGTGATGGAGCTTGATAGCAAGTACTGGTGCTTTTGCTGTTAGTGTTACTCTCTTCTTCTTCTTCTTTTCCCTTTTTCTGGTCACCTGCTTCAGACTCGGTGTTTGGGAAAGCAAAAGAAGGTAGTGTTGTTATATTTTACAAATTAGGCTATGTTGAAATAATGTTAACAACGCTGGCCTTTAAAAGTGAGAGAAAAATGACCTGAATGTTCCTTTGGCAATAACCCTTTGACATACAACCGTGGCAAGCAGCATCTCTTAGCTTACAATTATCATGAGCTATTGTAGTATCACTTCTTCGCAGTAGCTCGCGACCCTGCTGAAATCCCTTTCGGCTGTGTTTGAAGAGACATGAGTGACGATGGGTCTAACCACCTTGCATCCAAAATTAGAAATTGATGGCGGGCCCATTAGCAGATTATTAAGTACACTCACCCCTCTCAAGTAAGCCTACCCTCCTCCTCCTCCTCCTCCTCTGTCTGTCCTGCCCTCTCTCCCTGGCTACTCCCGCTGGCTGGCAGATCTCCAGCTCGTTTATCGTGGGTGTAACCAAGCTGTCCTGGGCTGTGGTTAGGCTGGACCGGGGCTGGCCTGAGAAATGGTTGGCTCCATGCTCCAGTGGGCCCAGGCAGGGGTGCAAACACCTGCTAAGACCCCTGTCTGACAGGCATCTGATCAGCCACGGGGAGGGAGACTGATGGGACCGTCATAAAGCAAACACACACACACACACACACTGAGAAACCCTCCGATATGTCTGGTTTCCAGCCTGATGCTTAATGAAGAGAAAGTGGGCTGAGGCCTGACGGAGTGTGTGCATATGTGATCGAAAGTGGAGGATGAGTCAGTTTACTCGAGGGTGGGGTTGCCGGGCCGACGTAGCGCGGAGAAGCGACGGTTAGATGAAAGTCAGAAAGTTAGTTCATTGAAGTGAATTAGCGTCTTTTATCTTGCCGTGTGGTTTATGTGGCAACATCTCTTTCATTATAAAAAAAATGTTAATTTCTTTGGTTTAGTTTAGTGATGGAAAATACTGTAATCAAGCAACTGGTTTGTCTCGTGGGCAAAATCAATAGCTTTCTCTATTCAATTCTCCAAGTCATTGATTTACCAAGTATTCCTAAATATAATCACATGCTTCTCGAGATTGGCATAAATCCCTTTCAGAGAAGCCAGTGAATCAATTTGAATGCATTAGTCTTCTATTCAGCTCAGTCTCATGTATTTGCTTTTCAACCCAAGAGCCTGTGAATGAGATGATAGAATGTATTCATTATGCAACAGTGTAATTCTTTCTCTTTTTTTTTTCCATTTGCTGTGTTTGTCTTTCTAAATATCTGACTGTAATGACACTCCACTGTGATGAATGGAGAGGCGGTTTGCCATCCCTCTCTGAAAGCCGTTTCATATGGAAGCCATTCATCACACACCGATACAAAACACCAGAACAGAGCTTGTTAAATGTTTCACGGCGCTGTAACTGTCTGAGGAGTGACCAACGATCCTTTTAGTCGCTCAAATCATGCCTGTCATTTATGGATCAGACCAGAGGAGGAAGCCGTGTTCGACCTGACACTGACCTGACGTGACTCCTGCAAAACCAAACTTATTAAACTACTCCATTCTCTTCTGTTTCAGAGCGGGAACTCAAAGATTTACACAGTTGTAAAACAGCAAACACCCAGCACTTCACATTCACACATGCACAGTGAACACTAAGAAGAAATGCTGTGGGCAGCCAATGAGGAAGAAGACCAGGGGAAGTGGGACCTTTCCAGTATACCAGTCACAAACCTCTCTCTCTGTGGTACACAATGGATAGGAGAGCTGATTGTGAGTGTGTGCACATGTCATTATTTGTTCATTTGTTTGTGTGTGTGAGAGCGAATGGATGTGTGTGTTTTACGGGCACATTTGTGTGTGTACACAGGTACATTGTTTAAGAGCGTGAATGGTTTCTGTTTCCTTGGTTTCTGTATAGCTGCCACTTGTAAATTGTGACAAGTACGTGTCAAGAGTTTGTAAGCTGTAACTTTCTGAGAACTATTGTACTAAAATGCACTCAATAAACGCCTTGAAAAACAAGTCAATCACTTTCTAGTCTGTGACTCACCAAACGATAATTCTGTTTTTATTAATAATGAGTCAAGGAAGCAGAGAGGAAGGGTTATTATCCAGTAACACTACTGTCAGCACCGTGCTTGAGTGTGACGTTTAATGCTTGGTTTCATAATGGCTAAGAAAATAAACAGCTTTTTGTCACCGACGGTCTGGCTGGCAGCACATGTTAAAAGCCATCAGCCACTAATAAACAAGCCGTCACTCGGATTTCATGCAAACCACAGAAATGGCTCTCCAAAAACAGTGACAATATTTTGACAAACTCATGGAAATTACACTCCCATCTACAATCTTATCAGTGCCTCAAACTCTCACACACACACACACACATACAAATACATTAGGCGTTACAGCAGTCTCATAAATTTCAGTTGCCAGAGAGACTTTTAGGGCACTTCACACACTGGAGAGCATGTTGCACAGTAATGATACGGTTAATGAGGTGAGTCAAAAAGATGTGGGGATGTTTCCAACTCTCAGCGTTCCTCCATAACAGTTTATTGACTCTAATTGATTGATAAAATCCAGCTTCATATTAGTAGAAAGACTGCTGTGCGGGAGCTGTGCCAAACAGAGTGGAGGCCAACAAGATTCATAAAACAGTCAATTTTCTGTCTTCTCGAGTTTGGGATATTGAATAAAGTGCTTCAATCGTCACTTCGTCCTTTTTTATTCGGGCGTATGTAATGATGTCACTGAAGAAGTGCCGAAAGCTGTTCTATTAATAAATGGTGATATTGAGAATGTGGACGTCTCTGAATAAAAAAGTAGCTCTACACCGGCGGTGCAAGTGGTCTCCTTTAAGATCCTCAAGTGCCATGAGAGTACAATAATGTAGTAATGTTACATCCTGTATTCAAAAATCATAAGTAGGTAAAAGTATGAAAGTATACCACAGGGCATCCAAAGGTTGTTTCAAATAAGAGAAACAAATACAGTCTCAGGAGAATATGTATTTTCAAAAAACACAGTGTATATCAGTCAGAGGATTCATCTGTGTAACAGCTGCAGCCAGGAAATGAAAACCTGCAAATCACTAAATAAATTCAAATGATTTTTATAAACTACATTTTGAATGGATACAATAGAGGAATGACTGTAAACACAATAATAAAGGGGCAGGACTAGAAGTTTTAACTTCACCTTCACCCTTTCAAACATGGTATGATTATCTATGTTGTTACAGAGTTGTCTCTTTAATTTCTGCCTAAAAACTTTGTATATTTTATTGAATTTTGCTTTTCTTTAAACCTGTTTCAATAAATAAAAGAAAATAATATTCAGCATAATTTTAATCTATAACCGTAAATATAGTCTTATAATCGAATGGTATTCTTACTCATTCTGCCAGTGCAGGGGTCACCAACCTTTTTTGCACCATGGACCAGTTTGATGTAGCATTATTTTCACGGACCGACCTTCAAGAGGTGGCAGATAAATACAACAAAACTAAAATAACGATAATGAAATAATGAACTCTCTAACAGTGAGCTTATCGCTGGCGATACAGAGTGACTAGTATAAACCAACTTAATGTAATTGCTTGGCCATGATTCCAGCTGATTCTGAAAACAGACAAGTGGAGCGTTTTGTATATATTACCTACATTACGGTAATGTATGGAAGCTCCACTTGTCAGCTTTCAGAATCAGCTGGAATCACATCCCTTTCTGTCAGCAGCTAAATGTTCAGGATAAAAGGGTTAAGTTTACCTTTTCACCTTTGCAGAGAAGCTCTCCATAGATGTTTGTTTCTTTACTCATTTTCACTAGTTTGCAGGCTTGTTATTTTGGGTGATGTATCTGATACGTTGTATCATGTGACCATGACAAGTGTACTGACATGTCAAGAGGCACAGACGAAAGTTAAGTCGGAGAGATTCTGGTCATTTTTCAAAATAAAATGTCTTTCAGACTTTAATAATCAATACAATGGAAATGATATAAATTATTTATTCTTTCTGTGCGGCCTGGTAACGAATGCCCTCATGAACCGGTACCGGGCCGCGGCCCGGTGGTTGGGGACCACTGTGCTAGTGTAGATTATCACAGTGGAGCTAATTTGAACGACTTTATTTAGTGTATGACAGATCTAACAGTGCAAACTTCCAATCCAATAATTAGTCCCTTAAACTGTCTGTGGTTTCTGAGATGAATAACTTTACAAATAATAAAATAAACCACAAAAATGGCAGAAAAATTAAAGAAAAAACCCACACAATCCCCTGAGCAGCTCAAGTGCATGTTTGTGTAACTTTTAAAAGTTACTGGAACTCTACAAACCACTCATTGGTTAAACTCTGGTGACTTGTCATACTCACCAAATCCCTTGTCTTATATGTGTGGTTAAAATTAGATAAATAGACTGCCAACATGTGTGGAGATCATGGATGCTGGAGGATGCTGAGGAACTTCTGTGAGCTGCTAAAACTAGGATCTGAGCCACTAACATCCCCTCTGCCAAAACACCTGGGACAAAAAAAACATGTAAGGTGTAAAAACATGTAGGCTACACATAAAAAAGTAAAACTGAAGGAAAAAGAGAAGAGGCGAGAGGTGAGGCTGAGTCTCCTGGGGGATGACGATCAGAATACAAGAGGCTCTGAAAGTGTTTATAGTATAAATATCACTGCCTGTTCATGTGAATTTCATAGGTGATGTGTGTACCATCCTGTTTTCCAGGGAAGCAGCTTCACAGGTATGAACAAACCAAGTGTGTTGAAGGTCAAGAGTAGACTGCTGCATCTTCTGTCTGCCTATACCAATGGCAGCAAGGCATTGATTCATGCAACCATGTGAGGCTGAACACATGCTGACCTTCAGCTCATTTTTCTTTCTTCAATAGTATTTTACAAAGAACAGAGTACCTCACACAAAGCATCACTAGGGCTGTAGTATTGGTATCAGATCATTATTAGCATGATGAGATGGATGCTTTTCTTTTCTATACGTCCAGAAAACTACTCCAGTTTCTTTAGACTTCATGCGAGTGCAGCATCTCTCTGTCTATCCAGGTGATCTCCAGCATTAAGTCATGTTTTTCACAGTGTAATTAGTGATCAGAGAGGCAATTTTAGCAGACTGATTAAACTATTATTATATTTTCAGCCAGTTGAAAAAAAATCTTAACTGTTTTACTGGAACTCAAAAATATACATTTATTTACATATATATATACTTCAAACCTGAAATATGAATATGGCTGAATATAATAACCCTTTTGTGTAGTGAGTTAATAAAAAAAAAAAACATGTTTGCCTGAAACCGTTGTCCTGTGTTTTATCATAATGAGCAAATTGAAGGCAAAATCACATTTCAACATTTCAAGTAAAAAGTATCGGTATCAGTATCGGTATTTACCTGATACTATGATACTACTAGGCCTGTATTTACTTCGTATCATTCAATTCCCAGTATCACCCACCCTAAAGGGCACATATTATGGAAACTCCACTTTTTAAAGTCTTTTATATGTACTGTTTGGTATGTGGCTGCCTCCAAGTCCACTGACTGAGATTTTAAAACCACCTCATCCTTGTGTGAGCTACTTGAAGAGAAATACCTGCGGTAAAACGAGCGGATCTGGATTCTGATATATTGTGACATAACAGTATATCAGATGCTGTATTAGCCAACCCCTGCTGAGGTCCCCACATGGTCGCCACTCACAGCGTAGGAAGAAAAGTTTCTTAGGATCCGCCATCTTGGATTTCTCCGTCGTGAGAGAAGTTTGGCCGTGACATGAGTGCAGGAAAGAAACTTATAACTGCTCAGTTTTGGGTTGTAAAAATATGTGGACATTTCATTACACAGGCTGCCAGCCTCACAGCAACAGATGGATGTGTGGATTCGGCGTGTTACGCTGGTTGCCTGGATACAATGACGCTGTCCTTACAAAAACACAGGATCAAAGTGAAGTTTCACCATGAAACTTCACAGACATGTTCTAGGGACCTATAAGACTTATTTAAACTTCTTGAAACACAGTACAATATATCTCCTTTAAACATCACTGCATGGATGGGTGTGGTTCACCCAGTGTAGGGTGAGACAAAAAATGAAATTGTAAAGTCACTCTTTATGTTCACAGACTAACCCTGTCACTTCCTCCTTAAAGGGACCCTCTAGTTTAAGTCAGCTATCATCTTATTTTTGTGGTTTCTGCCGTCCAGTGTTACAAACAGCAGCAGTATATTGTCATTTACAAACACAACACAGTTTTGGTTAATGTTTGTTACTCCTTGCTTCAACTTTGGAAATGTGTGTCTTCACTTATGGTTTGACCTCAGAATAAAGTGGTTTACATCGTCTTAATGAACTTGTTGACTTTTTTTTTTACCCGAATGATTCACCCTGTTACACTGGGCTGTGTGTTCCTAGATCTTAGTAATTAATCTGCTGAAAAGCACGTTATTATAACCTTTTGAAATGATGGCCGTGTCGACCCAAGGTTTTCTGAAATTACATTTTCCTTTAATGGTTGTTGTCTATGAAAGAATATGCAAAACACTTACCCTCTCAGATGCAACCGCATGTTTCACAGAAGATATCTAATTGCCCAGGAGACAATTCAAGGTCATGAGAATGGTTTAATTGCACTTGTAGTGCTTCGCTAATAGTTAAACAGGTGTAATGACCATTGATATGGTGACAGTCTTTATGGTATCTTTCTCCCATGTCTTTAGCATAAATGAGCCTGTTTGTCACTTTAATCAGAGCAATTAGAGAGATAGAGGAAGATATTGCCCTCCTGACAAGCAGCACTACATTACACTGGCTGTGATGGCTGACTTGTGTGTGTGTGTGTGTGTGTGTGTGTGTGTGCAGAAGAGAGATGGGATGAGATAGACAGATTGAGGCTGACAAAAAGCCAAAGAGATGAAGACAGAAATGAGCACAGTGAGCGTCCTCTTAAAAGTATACTTCATCCATAACAGGGTGTTTATCACTGACGAGGGAGTCAGGTCACTTTATTTCACATTAAAGTCACAGGAAGTTTGAAAAGTGACTTCTCAGCAGCAAATCTTTGCCTTAATCAATATTCCTTGAGCAATCACCTGCGAGAAAGGGATTGGTGCGCAGCAGGGAACTCCTGCAGAGAGTTGGAGAAAAGGCAATCCATCCAGTGGTGCAGATCTGAGTGTGAGAGGAGAAAACTTAGTGTGAATACTGAGTGAAGGACAGTGGAGGAGGAATATAGTGAAGCATGGGACAAAGTTGATGCAGTGAGAGTCCTTACAGAGACAGAGAGAAGTGACAAAACTGAACGTAAGCGTTTCTTAAATCCTCGTCCTGGCTCTGCGTACGTGTGCTTACCTACGTGCGTGACGGTGCATTTTTTAAATACATATTTATTTAGCAAAACACGGCAAACATAACATGACTTGAGCTGTGTCGATCCCCAGTGGCGGGTTGTTCGCTGTGTGAGATTGTCCAAGGCCTAAATCTAATCTCGACGATTGCTAGCTGCAGGGCCTCGGTAAGCTGTGTGCATATTTACAGTTATCTAGGGGGCCTAGGAAAAGTCCAAAGCACAAACTGCTTTGTGTGGCAGCCTGTGTGATTTTAACGATGCACATTAAGTTTGCAAATAATAAAATATAGCGTAAAGATAGATGATACAAAAACACGAACCATATATTCAAGAAATCTGTGAAGAGTACAGTGGTCCAAGATGTGCTAGGAGGATGTGGTGACTCTTTTTGCTCTATCTGCTACTCCCGCTTGATACATGTTTGTAAGTGCGGGAGGAAAAAAATAGGATAATATGAGATAAATAGACTTCAAACATATGTGAGGAACATGGATCCTGGGGGATGCTGAGAAAACCTTTATGCGCTGCCAAGACTGGTAGGATCTGAGCCACATAAAACTTCCTCTCTACCACAAATACCTAATAGGATGCTAGTCATATGAAGGGAGCGGAGACAAGGAGCGGGGCTACGTCTCCTGGGGGATGAAGAGCAGAATCTGAGATGCTCTGGAAGTGTTTATGGTATCGCCTGTTCATGTGCATTTCAAAGGTAATGTGTGTAACAAATTCACATAGGAAAAAAATCAGTAATGAATAAGAGACTGCACTGTGTCTGTAGGGCATATTTATACTATAGCTAAAGAGGTATTGACTTTCGATTCCCTTTTCTTGGTTCAAAAAACAGTTGGAGAACAACACAGCGAATCCTTCTCAATTCATTCTGTTGTAACAAGGACAAATTTGCATTTCACTTGTTCAATAATTAAGTTATTGACAGACCCGGGTGAATTTGGCAAATGTGGAAATACTGCTTTGCTTAATCAAGATGTCAGTTGCAAGATTCAAAGTATATCTCTTTTAATAGTAGAAGACATTTCTCCTTTTGTGTATAGGAGGAGAAATCTAGCACCTGGGTCAAATGAGATTTTATGTCTCGAAGGAGTTCATCAAATTTAATTATGATACATATAATTACCAAAAGCAATCTTCTGTGTGGTAGGAATAATCATTTCAGAGAGACGCTGGCACCTGCAGGGGTAAGGCGTAATTTAGAGACAGTCTAGAGTGACAGGAGGAAGAGAGTGGGGGGAAAAAAGAGACAGAAACAGGTGATTGCTGTATATTCCTGTGAGAAAACCACAGCAGACCTGCTGCAGTCGCCTCTTTCTTACTGTAAGAGCTTAGAAAATGACTGAAAATGTAAACCCCTCTTAACCAGTGTTAGTGTCACTTTACTGTTTAGTACCTGATAGGATTACAAAAGAACCCTTCACAAGTACTTGATGTTATTTGATTTCGAAAACCATAGCCATTTTTCATCATACTTGTGCTTGGGGGGGACATAAACAAAAGACTTGCCAAATCCAGATGCTTGTAAATGAGCTGGATTTATCATAACAACACATAAACAAAGATAATTAAAAGTTGTACAGCAGGTATGGAGCAAACAATGTGGGTTAGAGGAAGAGGTGACTTATGAGGGGATCACAGTCGTAATTGGTTGTTTCAGAGGGTGAGAAGGGGTAGGGGTTATGTGGAGGGACACTACACCCTTCCTACACACACACACACATGCACAGCCTCACATACCCCACCCATCACAGAAACCCCCCGCAGAGTCTAATCCCACACAGAGCCCTTCTCAGCTCCGCCCGCCTTCGATTGCTGCAAAAATCAATGAAATATTTTCCCACCAAAATGAGGAGGAACAATGGATGAGATCCGCACGTCAAGGTCTTCCTAATTAGAGAGTTCAGACAAAAGGGCTCCTTTGCGTCATGGCTTGCAGAATACAGGGGGAGAGATTGGGAGACAAGAATGAATGGTGAGTGATGAAGGTCACACACTTCCCACTCGTTGCTCCCATCTCTCCAATATCAGCTTCATAACTCATAACCTTGGCTGCCAAAACACATCTGATTCGCTGACAACCCTCCATGTTTCTATCCATAGCTGTGCACACAGCATGTCATGCCAGAAGGTACAAGCTTTTCCTCTCTTTGTCTCCTTCCCTGATGTGTAAAGAGACATGTCACTGTGTTTTTATCACATCTAACCCTCAAAATGGAAGTGGAAACCCTGCTATATTGCTGTATTATTGAAAGGCCCTCTGATGTCTATGCTCTGGGTGAGTGCAGGAGGCAAACTGTGTTGTTTGTGAGTCGAATTTCTACAATGCCCTGAACTTGATGCAAGAATGCCTCACGGAGTGATGCAAGCAAGGACGGATATTTTATTTCACCGTAGGGAAGGACAATAAACATTTCTCTTAAGCGGTTCCTGAAGGGGACACCAAAACTGTAGCCCAAAGTGTCCTGTTAGCAATCCACTACGTCACTGTACCCATGAAACCTGAGATTGCAAAGATAAATGTCACGTTTACATGTAGGAAGTGAGACGCAACACCTATTACCTCAATTAAAACCAATTATTCCCAATTAGTTAAACATTGTTTAACACTAACTACCGTATTTTCCGGACTATTGAGCACACCTGTCTATAAGCTGCTATTGATTTGTGGTCCACTCTGACCGGGTCTGACATGACGAGGCTAAATGTATCGGCGGCACGGAGCTTGCTAGCTTGTAAAAAGCTAACGAGCGTCGTGCCACCGATACTGAGCCACACCGGTGTTAAAGCCGCAGGGTTCAAAGCGTCGGGAAAAAAGTAGCAGCTTATAGTCTGGAAAATACGGTAGAGAGAGATGAAGACTCAGATTCATCTCGTTGGTGCTTCATGCTTCGGCCTGTTATACTCTTCGCTCTGCATATCTAAAATACCGTAACTTCCGCTACTTTTTCCCATGCTTTGAAACCTGCAGCTTAAACAATGATGCGGCTAATTTATGGATCTTTATGAGCTAACGAGCTTCATGCCACCGATGAGTGGACCAATGAAACTGTTTGAATAAATTCAAATGCACTCACACTAAATTCTTCAGATAAGTCATTTTGCGCTTCATGCACACACTCTCATCATGGAAAACACATGAAGAAATGATGCAGTTTTCAAGTTAAAGGTGATCAATCTGGTTGTCAAAGAAGGAAATAAAGCCGCTGCACCTAAGCCTGGCATTAGTGAATCAACGGTGAGATGTTGGACACAGCAGCATGAAGAACTAATTCAGTGCAAAAAGACGACAAAAGCTTTCAGAGGTAAGAAAAGCAGATGGCTCGAACTTCATGTCAAGTGCAAGAATATCGCTACTAAATCTCGCAGGAGCCACTTGTATTTGGATAAATTTGCATAAATAAATAAACACAAGCTCGTGGACCTCTGTAGTGGTCTGTTGGGTGTAGGGATTAGGTGAACCTCATAGCGATCCAAACAAAGGGTTAAGACCTCTGTATACTCCAGCGGGTGGTGTTCGCGTAGACGTCATTGCGGCTGTCCCGCACGCATTTTGCCTTTATACTCGGGCGCAACCTACGTGCACTGTTTTGAAAATGTCGCTGCAGTTTCCCTCATCAGGGTGTCGCTATATGGCTGGTATTGGCCAAGACACCAAACGGTGGAGTTTCTTCTGCATTTATAGGCTAATTTTGGTAGTTATTTTCACTGTCCCGTACAGGAAGCACATCATCACAGCCTGTGACGACAAACGGACCAATCAGGAGAGGTCACAGGTGCGACATCTTGTGCGCGCGTACAATTTTTGACGTGTGCGCGGCATGTGTTGCAAAGGGGCCACGCTATGCATCGGTCACGTGATGCAACGCGGGCGCAGTTTTGCGCGTGACCGTGGGAGTATAAAGTAAGCTTTAACGTTGGTATGGACATTTCAGCCATCGTTTGAGATTGGTATTTACACGTCCATATGGTCCATACACAATTCTACACCATTGCGCCTTATAGAAAAGTACGGCCAATACATTTACGATTTTTTTTTTTCTTTAATATCTAGTAGGTGCAGCTTATATAAAGTGCACTTAATAGTCTGGAAATTACGGTACTCAAATACCCCTTTTCCACCAAACAGGTTCCAGTTCCTGACTTAGCCCCAGTTTGTTGTGTTTCCACCGCTGCGAGAACCAGCCCCAGCTGCTAAAACAGGGGCCACCTCTGGCCCCACTTCCTTGCTGGGCCAGACTTAGCAATGATTAAGCAGCGACTACGCCAGGAGCTGGGGGAGCGACGGTAGAAACACAGCTAGCGATAGTAGAAGAGTAGAGTAATGAAAATACCGTTTTGGCTCTGGATCTCAGTGTAGACTTGTAAACCAGGAACAGCACTTGTATGCACACGATAACTCCTCCATTTAAAGATTATTACAGTGAGGCTGCACTTCGCCGTCATTTGCGACCAGGAAGCACATCGTAAATTCCCCAAACTGAATAAATACCGCACGAAGCGATGCAACACTGCTTTGTTAACTCAATCATGTTGTAACTAGAAGATCCGTTGAAAAAAATCTTTTTTTCATGGACTGATAGTAACAGGGTAACAGTAGCTTGTTAACAGCAGCTAGCAAGCTTGCTAGCAGCCGGTTGTTGTGAACCGGCTCCCTCTGCAGCGACGTACTGACGTTTTACGTGACGCGGCCCCAACCTGGCCCCCTGTCGATGGAAAATCAAACCGGTTTTTAGGAGAACCGGCTTCTGAACCAATTGAGCACTGGCTCGAGCCCCAGCCCAGAACTGGCCCTGGAACCTGTTTGGTGGAAAAGGGGTAAAAGTGGTAGCCCAGAGGAGTAACCGTAGCAATAGGCTCCTCTCACTGTGTTGCAAAACTGAATGGTTCAACAAATCATTTGTACCTTCAGGTATTAGACTGTACAACACACACATCTGAACCAAACTGTACTTGTTTGCTGGTGCACTGTTCTTCTTCTCCTTCTTGTTATTATTGTTTTATTATTATTACTACTTGTTATTATTACTTGTGTGATTTAACATCTGTATTGGAGTGTTTAATACCGGACATTTGAATTTCCCCAAATGGGGATTAATAAAGTATCTATCTATCTATCTATCTATCTATCTATCTATCTATCTATCTATCTAGTGAGAATGAGGTAAAACACACCTGTGGGCAGACAGTACGTCACACAATACATGACAAAAGATCTTTCCCACACAAAACACCGAGGGCCAGGTCATTTCCTCTTGCAAAATGTGACAACAAGCTGCACATTTGAGTCATCACATTCACAAACCTTAACTAACAGAAGTATGTCAGAGGAGTACAGTTTTCTTTGTGTCACAGTGATGGCTGTTTACTTGTGTTGAATTACATATTTCTCTACTCTCTATTTTCACTTCCTGAATGGAAAACATATTTCTTCAAAGCTTCCTCTTGCAGCCTTTGCAAGCATCCTATCTCGTCACTCCAAAAATACATCATCACATTGTGCAAACACACGTAGCTTGGCTGGACATGTTTGGAAACTGCTGTTGCACCTTGCAACAGGAGTGTGACCACTGCTTTTTATCTTTGCAAACCTCCTACATGTGGGAGTTTCCTGTCAGCGAGGCTTTGGTGTGGTGACGTTTGTTGCGTGCAAAGTGTGAAAAAAGTTGTGACCAACAACATCTCAAAGCCAGAACCACTGAGCTGAGCTAATGCCAGCAGCTTGTGGTCTGACACGTTGTGCAGCCACTCGGGTGAGAAAAAAACTTCTAGGCATTGAGCTCATTCAATTACCAAGTAATTTGTATAGTCAGCTGAAAACTGACTGGTTGTGTTACGATACCTTAGAATTATGCTTATAAATCTATATAGGGAACAGGTCCTCGTTCCCAGAGGCCACTATCTACACCACCTGACAACAGACAAACCAAATCCTGGCTCTAGAGAGACTTGCACATTTTACCACTGAAGTAGCAGCTTGATTTTGGTGGTGGTGTAGCACCTTTTGCATTGCAAACCACCATTAAAAAATAGAAGAGGTTCAGCTGGAAGGGTCCAAAAGAGGAATCAGTGGTCACTGGTGCTGCTTAACAATGTAGTGAGAAATGTGATAAGTGGAGGAGGATACTTATGGTTCAACACAACACGCAGTTGGGTGTCAGTCATCATTGTAAAAGAGGAAAAAACATGACGATGCAGTAGTTTTGTGGATGAACTCAGCTGGTCGGCTCAGAGCTCAAACTTCAACACTTTCATTCAACTGGCAGGTGAACCAGAGCAAATCACTGCTCGAGTGACTAAAAACATCTTCTGGCAAGCTCCCAGAGGAGTAAGGCTGTTGTAGCAGCACAATGCTCCTGCTATGAATCACATAGAGGAGGAATGTTCAGATGTCCACATACTTTTGGCCTTGTCACTACAAAACATTTGTACCCCCTTTTATTGAAGGTAAAGAGTAAAACTGTCAGAATAATAGCAGCATACTGACCCTGGAATAAACAAACACACACACACACACACACACACACACACACACACACACACACCACCCTCAGCTGATGAGAGAAAGGGAGTGTGTGTGGGTGGTGGTGGCTCTGCCCTCTCTCTGAGGGTGAATCCTCTGCAACAAAGAGTCCATTCACCATCAGAGACCAACACGCTCAGCACCTGTTGCGATGGAGGCCTGTACTGCAGCAGACCACGGCGTCTAGTCCACACACACACACACACACACACACTCACTCCCTGCCTAATCCTCTGGGTCATGCTACAAACATGCAAGTGAAATACGTGGGGTCAGATGACAGTCAGTGACTATGAGGCTGAGATTTACTTGGTTACATGGGCATCACTACA
>OOFC01049998.1:13034-25089 GCA_900323345.1 Pseudochromis fuscus | reverse complement strand
AGCAATTATATATATATATATTTTTAAATTAGTGATGGGCAGCTCTATGCATACGTACAATAAATCATCCCTCTTTTAAATTCCCTGCTCACAGTCTAATCAATCCCCGACAACAACAGCAGGGAAAATAAATGACCATAAATAAAACCAGAGATTACAAAATAACTTCGGTAATGAGAAATTTTCTGTCATTGTTGATGACCTTGGCAACCATTTCTTAATTTTCCACTCTTTCGGCAACAAAAGTACACAAAATCAAAACCAATCTTGTACTGAATTAATACTTACTTCAGGTATTTGTATTCTCTATAAATAGCTACAGCTGTTTTTTTTTGAGGAATCTTATTTTTATTGGGCCAAAATCCAAGTGGATGGTCTGAATGTTAATGGACTTATTTACAACCACTGCTAGTAACCACGTCGGAGGACCAGTCTTAAGTGGTGATCATGATTTCCTTTGTTGCCGAATCGTTGCCGTGGGATCGTCTCGAGTTGAGCTAAATACATAAACATCCTCACCTGTCAGCGCCGCCGCCACCGCGCCACCATCCCTCGATGACAAGCTTATTTTTTCAGCAATAATTGAATAGGATTGTTTACCAACAGAGAGTTTTAGCAGCCTGAGGCAGTACAGCAACAAAACAATTTCAGGCTGGCGAAGCATGAGGTGCCTAGGTGGGTGTTGTGTTGGCAATAACACCGCACACGAGGTGTCAGTCTCACAATTATAAGATCAATTCCTGGTAGAATCGTGTCATGAACCCAGGAGGAAGTTTTGTAGCCTTAGCTTATTCAGCACTGCGAGGCAACACACTCAGCACAACATAGCCCCCTATGTCCTGGCAAGCTAATACATTTTTATTACTTGTGTCAGGCCGTTTTAAGGTACCACACTATGCAAATGATGAATTCTTCCCCGGGTATATTTTCTTGCTGACAGTTTGGAGAAAAGCTGAGTGTCACAATATTGATTTTTTTCTCGCTCCTGGCCTTCGTTGGAACTATTTCTCCTCCACATATGTACTGTACCTAAAAGTATTGAGCTTAGGGAATATTTCTTAAATGAATACTTGCAGCACTTCCTCCTCCAGACGGTGGAAAGTAAAACTTTATTAGGATGTAACCAGTGGAGACAGGAGGGCCCAAACAATCGCAAACACCTGACTTAACAGTTTCCAATCAAATTGTTGCCACTTCCTAACTTGTTGCTGTGTGTTGCGAAGATGTGTAGCTGCAGGGGGAAAAATACCATCTTTAAGGGTGGCGAGCCTGAAAGAAATGGCCAGAGCCGACCTCCTATTACTTATGTTTCTCTCCACTCTCAGCCTCACCTAATGGGATATGCCTCAAACTGAACAATAGTTCCATTAAACACCAAGTCAGAAACAAGAAGTTGAACACCGAGCCTTTCAAACTGGCGAGCCGAGCTGAAAGATGGAATTTCAGCTGCTTGAGATTAAAAGCCGGCAGCAGCAGATGGAAGTGTAAAAGAATGAGAGGAGAAAGTCTGAGAGAGAGAAAATAGTAGACGGAGGGAAAAACGAGGAAGCACAGGAGCAAGACAGAGGTGGCAGGCAGTCAAAGTGGCAGTTACACTGTAAATAAGATCTCCCCACAGGGTGCTTAACTCTGGACTGCCTTTGTCTGGCCTTTAATAGCTTACAGGGCTGAGAAAGACAGATTAGAGCAAAACTGCAGGGACACAGAAATATAGGCTTTGTCTACAGCTGGGATTTATCTCCCACCCTGAGTCTGAACTTTGTTTTCCTGGGGGCCTCCACTGTGTTGACTTGTAAAACCTGAGTTGTGTCTCACTTCCTGTTGCCGTCCCGAGTTTGAATCATTAAGACATTATCTCCGCCGTTTCAATGCTTGCTAACTCGACGCGGCGTCCACGTCCAATCAGCTGCCGATTGATGGACGTGGGTAGTTTGTGAACTTTGGTAACTTTTATTGGGATGCGTTTTCCTTGTTGAGGCAGAGTAGCACAGAATGAACCCGGCTCATTAATCAAAGTGCAGCCTAAAGGGAAAACATACTGGGCTACATTAATTTTCACAGCAGAGTGGCTGAGGGAAATGATTAATATATTACCATGAGGAAACAGGTTAAGAAGCCCTGATTACTGTCATATAACAGATCAATGAGAAGTTATGCATTGTTTACCTATTTTGTCATCATAAAACGAGCTCCAAGAAGGAAATATACAAAATATTCAACATAGCATTGTGCTGCGTTCTCAGTATAGTTGGCTGTTTTTCCCCTTTAAAATTTACACAACCCTCTTGCATAGGCCTGAAAAAGGGGGGAGAAAAGCGTAATTTACATAATACACCTCGCATTTAAAATCAGGTGTCGTTAATAATGAGCACTTGTGTTTGAAGGAGCTCTTCATTAGTGTGAATGAGCATGTGATTGCCCGGGCTTTGATGTGACTTCACACAGCAAAAAAAAAAAAAAAAATTTGAAGGGATTGGGGTGGCTAATGAAGTTCTGAAAAACGACCGCCGAGTTCAGTGAATGTCAGCGCTTCTTTTTTTGACATTAAAAGTTAACAAGAGACCCCGACTGGCTTTGATGTGACACGCCCAAGTTTAAGGCAGCTTTTTGATACTCTGTTGAACAAACCCGAATGCGAGGCGTGCGAAATTGTGCATTGTCTGCAAGCAAAATACAACCCACGCAGACTCTAAATGGCCCTACTTAGTACTTCAAGGCGAACGGAGACCTTCATGGTACATTAAAACTTTCATACATTGACGAGCGAGCGAGTCAATCCACAGGAGGCTCCAGGAACCTCACGTCACTTTGCTAGATGTTTTCATAAATGTCACCTTCATCCATGACTCTCAGTTCACCTCCGGTTTTGTCTATTTTGATAATTTCCTTCTTTTAATTGTCCAAAAAAGAAAAAAAAAAGCCAGTGATAGGCGCATATTTCCCAAAGTGGTCTTCGCAGCAACAACACAGGCACCTGCGTGTTTTGATGGCGGTATGCTAATTAGCTGCTGCATGAGCGGATGCTCCTTCCGAAAGAGAGGAGAGCCTAATTAATTTTCAGATTCGAGCTTTGATGTGTCTAATTGCTCTAAGCTTCCCAACTTCATTAGTCAGCGAGCTCCCTCGGTGGACGGTGAAGCCAGGTCCCTGCGGTTACCGAGCAGAGATTTACCTGTGTATTTTTAGGCTCTTGTTATTATTAGATGCACTGTTGCTGCTGCCGCTGCCGCATCTCAGCCGTGTCTAAAACCAATACGAACAAAAGCATTATGATATAAAATTGTCCTTCCCGGCTTTGAGCGTGGTGAAATGGGTTCATCAGCAGCACTGTCAGTTCGGTTTATCAGCACACGCTGGGGTTTTTGTTTGGAAAATTGCTTTGAAAGGTGCATTGGGAGTTTGAAGGACAACAATGTGGTTTTCCAAGTGAATGAGTAAAGTTTGGCTCAGCTATACTTAGGATTACTTACAACTCATCTGTGTTTCTCACCACTACCCGTGTGAGCTTCATTTTCTAAATCTCTTTATTAAAAATCACAATAATTACAATGCACATATTCTACTGTCTGAATAGTCAGACAACTCATCTACATAAAATAAATTCAGACTGTTTTGGTTTTTCCAGAGGAAAGGTACGTGACCTGTTTGCATTTGGTTAGCAACATTTCTGCTCCACTACTTTGGAGAAGTAACACCTTTTTGAAGGAGGAAATAAAAGAGCTAATAGACAAGCAGGGGAGCTGTGATCATTTATAACCTTTAGCTGTGATTTCATACAAAGTGTGAAAGTTCTCTTCTTGAGTTTGTGGAAGGTGGAAAAACAGCTTTGTACACTGTAAAATCTCTTTTTTTATTTATTAATAATAACCTGGTTTGTCTTTTTAAAATCAGGTGTACATTAGTTTTTCTGTTACTTCATTTTAAGGTGTTTCGAATCATTATCTTGTTGGCATACACTCCCCAGAACGCAGATCTAGTTTGGGTAAATTACCTGGTAGATTTTTCTAGAGTATCTCCATATTTTACCGAGTTGGACAGACTTGAATTGTTCGGATTTTAGTTGCAAAACTCCAACAAACAAAAAAAAATGCAACACTCTCAATTTCATGATCGACATTTGTAGCATAATCATTCACAGTTGCAGAATGTCAATCAGCACTTTTATAACTACGACTCCAATTATCCAGTCATTTTAAGATTTTCCTTTGACTACACAGGTTAGTCTAATTAAAAATCTGACTGCGCTCTACACAACACACACACACAAGAACAACACTGTAACAAGGAAAAGTCACAAAGGTGTCTACCAGTACAACCAGTGCCTATAAGGGGGAAAGTACAACTCAGCGAGGGCTGGGTTAATGGCCATCACCGTCGTTGCTAAGCATGTGTCAATTATCGCCCATCTAATGAGTTGATCACCCAGTTGCAGCAATCTGAACCTAGTTGACATTCAGAGGATGCACATGTGCCAACGGGCACTCTGGAGTATGTTTTTGGCTGCTGCCAGATGGAGTGATCCCATTGACACCTCATTACTTCAGACAATATTGATTGAAGGGAGGGGAAAGTTTATATGTAGGGGTGTGATTATGCCGTGTGTTTTAAAAAAAAAAAAAAAAAGAAAAGTTTAATCATTAGGGAGACATTTTTCCTGAGATGCTCTGATTGGTTACAAGTAAATGTCAGTCACTGTCATCCCAAGAATAGTTCTCCCCTCTCCCTCTGTCGCTGTAATTTGGGATTTAATGGCGATGCCTCACTGCTACCTTAAGAAATGTGGCGTTAAGACCTACTCCATGTCCTCGCTGTTAAATATAAAACATCTTGTAAGTGGTCTTTGCTTGGTAGACCAATTGAGGACATTGGTAAACGGGGATTTTTTACCTCGAGGAATAAAAAAAACACATGAAGAAACAAGTTGATACTGCTAGCTTGCAGGTTTCTTTTTTTTGGGGGAGGGGGGGTGCCTTGGATAGCAAGATTGGCCTCATTAGTGAGCTTCTTGGTGATGTGGGCCCTCGGAGTCCTGGGCTGAAGCTCGGGGACTTGCTGACTTGTGAAATAATAATAAAAAAAACCCCACCTTTTCTATCTGCTTTTAATTTTTTTCTGTTCCCTGAGCTCGTTTAGCACCTTTTTGAAAATTCCCAGAGAGCGATTGACCTCATCAGTTTTGCCTGTTTGACCGTGTAGGGTCGTTTTTATGCGACGGGATAAATAATTGGCTTCTGGCTTCCTGTCTTTATCATTATTTTATACATAAATGTGTTTCACGGGGATACGGCAACTGCTATTGTTGTTTTTTGTAGATATTCAGCAAATGTTATTGCCTCTGCTTTCTGCTTATTTACATGAGATAATAAGGAGGCATATTTTTCACAGTCCTAGAGGCGAAATTGGGCAGCCAGAACACACAACCACCAAATAACCAACAAATTTATAGACTTTTCTATACTTCTTTTGTTTTATTACAGAAAATGACACTATAAACGTTGCCGTGGTATAAAAGCACCAACCCCCCACCTCCCCGGAGACATCTCCCGCCTCGATTAAAAAATAAGTTGCCTCCAAAGGCCACCGACAATGTTTTTTTTAAGTCGTTAAATACTGTAAGAGTCCCCTAGCGAAAGAAGCGATCACTTTTCATTTGGCTCATGCTGCGCCGCATTAAAAGCCTTTGGTACTGATGATCCATAATTCAGTCTCATTTTGACACATTAAATTCAGCGCCCACAGTTTGATTTCTGCTGACCAACCAGGGGCGGGAGAGTCTTCATCAGCAGCTTGTTGGCGATTATATTTCTTAAACAATGTTAATGCACTCAGTCAACTTCTATCTGGGGACAGGGGGGAATCATCACCACTGCATGTTACTCATATTTTCATTTTCATGCGGCAGATAATAAAGTCTCCAAAGTAGGAAAAATTACACTTTTAATAACCTCTATGTTTGTACACTGTATGTGGTATATATTACAGTGACATGCCAGATTATTATATTTGCCTAACCTATATATAACAAGTCTTATCCACCTTAATTTAGCTTATATTTATATTATATTCTTATTTTTTATTTAACGCAGTATGTAGGGATTTTCACTAAACTCCTCCTCCCAACAGTAATCGTCCAATCATAGCTTATCAAGGTGTATCCCTAGCAACTACTGCTGTCAAGTTTTTGATTTCATTCTTAGACTCTTTAAAGAAAGAGACGAAGCAACTGGGGCTAAAAAAAAAGTGCAATACTCCCGACTGCCACTAGATGCTGCCACCAAAAAATGCCAATTAACTTCAAGTCAAAAATGGATTTCATCAATCACGAAATACTTCTTTTTTTTTTTCTTCTTCTCAGTGATCTGGTGGCCCATCCAAAAAAAACATCATATACTAGATATTAGGTTTCAAAAAGAGGAAGATTTAATTTGATTGACAGGTTTGTTCTTCAATGAGTTCAACTCTTAACTTAAGTCTTACGCATGATTCAAAGGTTAGGCCCGCCTCCACTCCTCTTTCATATCCAAATACTTCTGTCTCCAAACAACCAACATGGTGACATTCAAATGCCGAACTCCTAGCTTAAAAAAAAGTCCACAAAGCAATGGGTTTATAGCCTTTATCATAGGCTATAAACAGGCTACGATTCTACTACATATCAAAGCAGTGTGTATGGGTCTGTGGTATTAGCAACACTTTGAACTTAAAAGAGAAACTTGTTATATTAAACATGGTGATAATGCACTCTGAGGAGTCATTAGCATGTCTGGCAACGTTACTCCACACAATGACTGCCTGAGCTTTACATTTGAGGCTGAGGAGTAAATTAATACCTACCTACATGAGTGGGGAGGTTTGGCCGACTCTTCAAGTGTATAGTAATTTTTTCACAGCGGGTTCTTGGTAACCTTAGTGAATCTTTTGAGCTTCCTGTTGGTAATAGGAAATGTTTTAGTATTTCTTTAGATAGTATGACCTGGAACATACAACTATAAAATTCACCCTGTAGCTGTGAGGCGCATATCCAACACATCTTTTACCAGATTCTCACCGATGGAGCTAACATTAGCATCATTAGTGTGGCTCTGACTTGTAAAAGCTCTGTGCAACAGTTAAATCGATGGTCATCAGGATGAGACGTTTCAAAAATCACTAAAATTTAGAGTCTGACTGTTCCCTGCGAGAAGGGAAAGCTTGACAGACAGTAACAGTAACTAATGAGGGCAGGGCTTGCTGAACGTTCAGTTGTGTTCCTATACGAGTCATTATGAATAAAACATTGTTGGATCAAGGCTGTGCTCATCATCTGCCTGATCCACTGTGTCACTTGATCAAGAATCAATGACATCACGCGCAGACGGCCTGGAAATTCAAATTTAATAGACACAGTCAAATATATGCACATTCCCGCAGTCGGTGCTTTTTCACTCCAGTGCACAGTCTGTCTGCTTAGTTGCGTATTTACATTCCAAAACACTGGCGCTCATTAATTAAAGAGGAGACCAAAGTTCCCTGCCAGGGTTATGTTGGGGCCGATCCGCCCCACTAAACCATTTCCATTCGCCCTTGGCTTTCTAGGTGAAGCCGAAATGAGGGAGAATCTCCATATCGCGTTTGTTCTTGTCAACCTATGGGCAAACGTTGAACCAGCACTGTCATATATTTGCATTATAATTAGCTGTGCTCAAGCGTAAAACAATTGATATTTTCAAGTGAATGTGAAACACACCACAGAGAAGAGTGTAAGTGTGTGTGTGGCGGTGGTGGTGGTTGATTTATTTATTTATTTTTATTTTTATCAGGGTGGATTTATTGTCTTGTCTCCTCAGGTTTGTTGTGTTACCGCGGGAGACAGTAGCAGTGACAGGCTCACTACTTAACTACAACAGAGTTGCACAAATCGAGCATGACAAGCTGCAGACAGAAGATGGGTTGACACAAAGCAGCTATGCAAGAGTTCACTTAACTTCAAAAAAAAAATTTAAAAGTGAAAAACTTTACTCAAAAGATGGAAGAAAAATGTTTACAGCTAAGCAGATGGATGATATAATTAATCCAAGGAAGCAAATAAATTGCCTCTTTGAACAAACACACAGTAAAATGTGATTACTTACTGGAATATTAGATGCTGAAGTTTGTGGTGATAGCTCATACCCGAGCCACTTTAGAGTCGAATTTAAAGGCCGTACAAGTATTTTGTTCACCTGCAAGATAGCTTTCAATATACATCAATCAAGTAAAACACCAATTCTTCAAAATGAATGAAATCTGATCAACACCTCCCCGACACAACGCCTCATCAAGACGCATTGCAGAGCTGCTGTATTACATTAGTTTGCACCCATAACGCAATTTAGATACAGTTGTACCACAAAGAAAAACAAATGTTAATTTTCTACTTAGTTTCCAGAAAATAGGCCCAATCATTTACACAGACAGCAACTTTGAGCTGGTGCCTCTTTCCTCAGTGTTTCTATGGCTACATTGTCTCTGGCACCATTGTGAAAAGCCTGGTGATTAGCATGCAACGGCTTTTTACTAGTTGGAAATGACTACTGTCACATTGTAACACTCCAAAAAACACCCCAAAAAAACCTTCAACACCAATATAACACCGTTAAAAAATCTGCAAGTATGTGGCGGCGCTGTTGTTTTGTCACAACCAAACAAAGGGTATTCACAACAAATAATAACATTACACCCTGAGCAAAAGAAATTCATGAATTAATAATTGTTAGCAGCACAGTTCTTTGTGTGTGTGTGTGTGTGTGTGTGTGTGTGTGTGATGTCTGTTGTGATGTTTGACTCATTAGGCATTCTGAACAGCGAGCCGGGGTCTTGTGTATATGTGCACCTCGCGGTGTTATCTAATAACTGGCAGACAAATGGAACACTGGCTTGTATTTTACAAACATTAGGCAAAGGTTGTAATTAACATGCAGCATCCTCTATTCACTGCCATCGGTTCGTACAATTTAATGCGGCACAAAAGCTTTAACTTTTTTTTTCGGACACAGACATTTTCAAACAGCACATGTCTGTTCGGATCCACTAGCTACGAATCAGAATAATGATTGTTTAAGCTGTGCTGGCCTGTGATGTGTCTGACCTCTGACCTCCACTGTGTCTTAATTGAAAATAACTTGGAGCCAAGTGGTCAGGACTGAGAGACTGTAAAAGGAAGAAGTTACCGTGGATTGTTGTGTTTTCCTCCCACACTTCTGTTCTTACTTTAGTTTGGCTGTTTCTTATCCCTTTCTCTTTGCCGTCCTATCAGAGCCGTAATGAAGTCCATTTCTGTCTTAAAGCTACTTAATGCAAATGGAATAATGCAAATTAATGTTGGCAAATTAGTTTTAACTGTTGGGGAGGGAGGCGGCTTGCTTGGATGAGGAGCTGAGATGACGTACTTACAAGACTTTCCAGGAACCTCAACTGGGAAAAAGTTTCTGCATCATTTATTACTGTATTTCACTAATTAAAAATCATTCTCCAAATACAGGCCAGGGAAAAAACAGGGGGGACTAAATTAAACATATTGTGTGCTTGCAAATGTTTCACAATAAAAGCCCTGCTAAGGAATTAACCCTTTGACAATGAGTGACTAGCAACTTACTGTGACGTACTGACGCTGAAACCTGACAAATGGAGGATTTTGTGTATATTACATACATTACGGCAGTAATGCAGGGGAATGGAATCATGCTGTGACATTCATCATTCCATACATATTACATACGTTACGGTAGTGTACTCAAACTCCGCTTGTTGGCTTTCAGAATCCGCTGGAATCATGTCGCTAGCGCAAATGGCTGAGGAATTACGGTGATATGATTTACACGTGTCACTTCCTGTCAGCAGCTAAATGTTCAGGATAAAAGTTTTAAGGGGTTTCTATTCACTAATGTGTTAGAGGACTTTTAATCTGAAATTGGTACAGGAAGTAGTGAGTTTGCATAACAGGGAAATGCAGTAACAAAAAAACTAAATATGACAAATTGAACTTATTAAAGACAGGAAGTTACAAATATAACTTAATAGAGGTCTGTAACCCTATACAGCTGAGGCAACTAAAAACCTCAACCAGCATTTGAAAGAACATAATTTGATTTGTCATAGTAGGAAAAGCAGAGTGTTGCCAATAACCAGAGCCTGTATATAGAAATGGACAAAGCAATACAAGAATATTTAAGAAAATACAAAGGTCTCTCTAAGATCTCTACATCATTATTCAGATGTGTATAATTGGTACTCTTCTCCGACACCTACACAATATCCATATTTATCAGCATGCAACTTATTATTTCTACAATCAACAATGAGGCCAGAGGCCAATGAAGAAGATTTAGAGGCGGGGTTAGTTTAATTGACAGATCTGGTCTCTGATGAGTACCTATACAAAGTGTCCTCCAGATCATGAGTCAGACCCGCCTCCTCATCCCTCCCTTCATATCCAAATATGGTCACTTCTGGTCACATGTTCACATAACCAAACTCAAAATGCAACTAGAGGAACTTTTGTGACCGCGAGACATTTCCAGAAGGTCTGCTGATGTCCTCAGTGATGACTGAACATGCATTACAGTCTTCAAGCAAATTCACTTTAATGAGCTTTCATTGTAGTGCGACCCCCAGACTGTGTAGTTCACTGGACAATACTTTAATTGCTTGTGTTCCTCTAAGTGTTGTCAGGTGTGGAGTTTTGCGTCCAACACTCTCTCGCTGAACTTGAAGTAAACTTTGTGTAAAAAATAGTCACGCCACACACACCGTCTTCAGTCTGGAGGCACATAAGCAGTTTGTTTATGTTTACACTGTTGTTGTTGGGGTTGTTTTTTTTTTTCCAATTATTATTGTCGCCTGATAAAGAAATGCAAGTTATGCAGCAGCCTTTTACTTCAGCAGCGTGGCTCAAAGCAGATTGTTATTTATTTATTTTGGGATGTGTGGCGGAGAGGCCGATTAGTGTTTAGATAGGAGATGGAAAGAAAGGGAGGAGAAAGATAAATCTTTAAAAAAATTTAATAAATAAATACTTGTGAGCTGAAATGGAGGAAGAGAAAATAGATATCTATAGCACATCAGCGTCAAACATTACACTGCCGGGTGTGAACCTGCAGCTCATCCAGGCGATTTCCAATTCCCATTGACACTCAAAAGATAATGAGCTTATAGATGTTTTTAAGATGTATTTTTGCTCATGTCTGTGGCAGGGATTATAGTTTGGAGTTAATAATGCTTGTCTCTTGCTTTCACAAACAGAGCCTGGTGGTGGTGGTTGGGGGGGGGGACTGTTGACAGCCTAAAAAGTTTGCAGATGTCACATTAATTCTAGACAATGTCCTTTATTAACTCTTTACACATCCCAATAACTGAGAACGCTGGAGATCACTTAGTGTGTATTTAATCATTTTGACATATATTACATGCATATTTAAGAAAATACAAAAGGTCTTTAACATCTCTACATCATTATTCAGATGTGTGCAATTAGGAGTTTTCTTCCTCTTTTAACACCTACGCAATATCAATATTCATCAGCAGGCAACTTATTTCTACGATTTATGTATGTTAGTCAAACAAAACTGTTTCAATTAAGGCAGGATAATAATGAAAAGTCTTCATTAATCATCTCCTTTTTATAGATTTTATCAATTTGTAGTTTTAAAGATTTTGGAAAATAAAAGCATGTGATTGGAGTTTACTGTACAGATTTGAAGACGAGTCGTTATGTGCATGAACTGAACCTTTGTTTCTATTCTGTGTATTTGTGTAGATTTTTGTTAAAATACTTTGTTCTGTTAATCTCTTTTTTTCATTATATCTTATTCTATACATGTGTAATTAGTGTACATTGTTGTTACATTCTTACTTCTACATTTCTTACTCTATATCTGTTTTTTTTACCACTTACTTTTAAGACTTTTTAAATTTATTGTTGTGTATTTTTTCCTGTTTTTGCTGCTGTAAGAAAATAATTTCTCCGGTGTGGGATTAAAAAAATGATATATTATCTTATCATAACCTGTTCATGAAGGCTGTTGACTGAGATATTATT
>OOFC01049997.1:0-19756 GCA_900323345.1 Pseudochromis fuscus | reverse complement strand
GGCATTGTTCGGGCGACCGCTCGAAGCCCCTGTCCTTCATTTTCTCATTAAACATGCTGAAAACAACCGCATTTTTGTATGTCTTTTCAAGTAGTTGGACTATGTGTGCATCTGCCCAAATATCCAAGAGGCACAGTGTCTCCTCGTTGCTCCAAGTCTGTCCACGGCTCATTGTTTGTAGCATGTAGCATTAGCATTAGCAGCATCAACGAAGGTATATATTTTTTCACAATGCTTGGCTACGGTGGCTTGTTAGGCCCAAAAGACACATGTATCCTGTAGTTAGTTCGGATGTACCTTGGTTTGTATTCAGACCTGCACAAGAGAACCAGGATCCGCACCAGAGTTCGTTTGGAAGCGGACCGAGACCACCTCAAAAACAGGGTCTCGGTCCGGTTATTTGGTCCGCACCAGGGTTCGATTGCGTCTATTCACACCTGCATGGAAAGTCCGGACCAGTGTGGGAAACGAACCCTGGTCCGTTTAAAGCGGACCAAACAGTCCAGGACTGAATACGACCTAAGTTTTCTGTGTCTGAGTGTTTCCAGTGTCTTTGTTCTTGCGTTTTTCTCTAGTGTTTTTCCAGTGTCCCTACTTGTTGTTTTACTCCTGGGTTTTGGTTTTTGTTCTTGGGGTTAAAGTTTGAAGTTTCTTCTAGTAGTTTTGGTTTTTCTAGTGTTTTTGGAGATTTGTTTTTTTCTAGTATTTGGATTTTTAGTTAGTGTTGTATTTTTCTCCTGCCATGTTTGTGCAGCGCTTTGTGTTGGTTTCTTTTATTAAAGACCTTTTTTGTTTTGAAGATCTGCATCTTTGGGTCCTGCTTCCTCCCACTATCCCTGACACAGAGTCAGAAGTCCAACACTCACTAACATCACATTACCAAGATCAGTGTTTTTCAGCTTCTTCATGGGACTACATATCTGCTGCAGAGAAAACAATGCAGATGCTTGATTATCAGCTAGTTGTTTTTTGCAAATAAATCCACTGTACACTTCCCAGTCCGAACCATTTAACAGAGAGTTAGCAGCTGGCTGGTTCACGTAGTGTATTCAGTAGCTAAGAAGCCAGATTGCTGATAGAGACTGAAAGCAGAGCGAGATAAGAATTCCCACCATCGAGCATCCAGGAACATAACTGGATAAAACACACACAAAAAAGCAAAACAAAACAGTAATTGTTGCGTGTTATCTGATGATGCCAGTATTTTGCTTCCTGCTTGTTGGTTTAACCCCAAGTGAGCAAAGATCAGTTATTGCACGTTTAATGCAACCAATGCAGTCAGAAATATTATTGAATTTGGCAGATGTCATAGACTATGCCAAGTAGGTGAGCTGTTTGAGTTAAGTCTGTCATACTGGGCGATATAAATAAACTTGACGTGACTTGAAGACAAGCTGAAATATAGTTTCTAAATGTGCTTGATTCCATCTGATGTGTGTAAGCTCAGCTGTCATTATCACAGAGCTGTGGACTGTCATATCAGGGAAATTTTGCATGAGGTGAAGGCATCGCTGCATCAAAGTTACTCTCTCTCTCACATGATGGCAGGTGACCGACAAATATTATCCTTCCCCATTTGTTCCGGTCTGTCCGTCTTTGATAGCCTCAGTGATGAGAACGACAAAATCACAGGAGAGTTGTGATCAAAGACTCGGCTCAGCCTTTTGAAAAATGTGAATCCTGTGGCAGTGATGTGTGTAAAAGCGTCGCTGTGTGTCTCTGTCTTCCTCAGGTGAGCACCTGCGTGTCTGTCCTCAGGGATACACCTGCTGCACGTCTGAGATGGAGGAAAAACTCAACCAGCAGAGCAAACTGGAGTTTGAGAACTTGGTCGAAGAGAGCAGCCACAATATGAGATCGACATTTGTCTCGAGGCATAAAAAGTTTGATGGTGAGTCCCAGCAGATTGGTTTATTTAATCTATTTAACATGCAGAGATGGTGATACATATAAATTTGTGTCCCCGCCACCAAGTCGAATATACTCAGACAAGCACTGTCAATCTTGTAAATACAGACTACTGGTGCCACGATTAATAATTACTGTGACTGTTATTAATAAGAAATGAGCAGTATGGTTTTGAAGAAGGTTGTTGTGGAGCCTCCATCTCTATTCTGACTTCTTCACTACAGTGGCTTTTTTTTTTCTTTCATTTTTCAGATATCCTTTATCCACAGGGCTGTCTAGCTGTAGCTATCATTTCTGCTTTTCCACAGTCACAGACACACATGATTTGCCAATTGACTGACAATCAAAAACAACAACAAAAAACACACTTCTCGGCGTGTCGGTGCTTTCTGCCACTTGCCCTAATGTGGCTGCTGTGGATTTATTCACATTACCACAGTATAGGATGGCACTAATGTGGTTTTGTGGAGAAATATAGTGTTTCCATTCTATATGCTGAAAGGAAAGTCATCTCTGAAACTAAAAGTCAGTGCAGGAGAAGCATTAGACGAATATGCTACGGTGTTTTTAAGCTAGGTATGCTGTTAGTAAGTATATCTCTCTCTCCCCCCATAATGAATTATGTAGCCAATTTAAACCACAAGCCTGTATCCCGGTTAATCTAAATTTCAGTTATTACTTTCAAATGGTTGCTGTTGATCTGCAAAACATTGCCCTTTGCAGTAAATACCACATTTGCGGTACATGCCGTTTTAAAAAAAGATCCGTGATTGCACTCTTGACCCCAATGAAACTGAAAAATCTATGAGCCTTTTTTTCCCATCCTGTAATATCTGTTTGCAGGTGGGAGAACGAATGCAGGTCCTTCAGTGTGAAGAGGAGACACTAACAAATCCTGAATTAGGATGTTTCTGTGGTCCTTGGTTAACCACATGTCTAAAATCAATGTTTTTCTCCTTATGTGTAACAAACTGAAAACAGTGTTTCTGGACCAGAAAAAAATAACAGACATCGATGTTTCACCTGGCCAAAAAACATCAAGGATGGTTTCTTTTAAATCTTTGTCTGCCAAGTATTAAATGATCCATCTGACAGGTTGGCGGTCGTCTGATGACAACACCAAGTCCCTGGAACAATAGCACAGTAGGAATTCAAATGTTATTGTTCTAATTGGCATGTTAATTTATAAGTATGATTTTTTTCAGTCGCAGGCTGAAGTACTGATGAAAGATGGTTTTTGATGCTCAAATGAAGAATTTATATAACACGTTCATCCGATGAGGCTATAAATACCTACATTCATCTGCCCAACTCTTATTTCAAACAGAAACTTAGTAATAGACCAAACTTCCTGTCCTATTAAAGTGTCCTCTACAGCCAGTGTCTCTGCTCAATAACAATAACAATAACACAACCTATTTAATTCTCGACGACTGTTGCCTGATGTGTTTTTCCACGGAGTGAGGCATCTTCCTTCCTATCTCTGCAGAGAGCTGCACATGCTCAATAGTTTTTCAGCAAAGTGAGGCATCCCCCTTACTTCCTGTCTCTGCGACTGAACGCTATTGCGCATGAGCAATAGCCGGCAAAAATATGGCGGTGGCAAAAAATATCAGCAGGAAAGGTGATTAAAAAATTTATTTTTGATGAAGTATCCATCTATTATTAATTAGCACATCATTTAAACAACCAGCTCATGCTAAATTGAAAAGCTGATCGCTAAATAAGAGCCTTTTAGCATGATTCACAATCCGATTAGTTGACGAGTTGATGAATAATCCACTATCAAAATAGTCATTAGTTGCAACCGTAGTCTGCTCTGATACAAAGTATCAGTGTTGGTGGCACCTTGGCTCTGTAACACTACTGCACAATCACACTCAGATGCTGTTATTGATTTCATGAAATAATCATAAAGACCTTCAGCTGTAAAAGAAACTCAGGAACTTCCTTCGAAGGCTTTTTCTGTGGAATGTAAAAAAGAAGTTGAAAGAACCAATAATTACAACATAAAAAAGATGTAGTTCCTCTTCTGTTGGCTGTACGGCAGAATGTGCTGTACATTACTTTGAAAGCATTACTTGGTATTTCTACATTAACAGTGCAATGTCAAAGATAGTGCTTCTATAAAGCAGAGTCTGTAGTGTACGTCTGTACATTTAACACCGGCGACAGAAATCACTTGTGAAACCCCATCTTCACCAGGCCACTCAACATCACATCCCTTCTCCTTGCGTTAAGCTCCATCCACCTCATGGGGTTTGAATCATCCCTCATCAATTTTACATGCCCTCATTTCTGTCCCCAGTTATTTATAGGGCCCTATTATGAAAACCTTAACTTACTTTTTGATTACTGACTGCTTCCCCTGGAGGCCTGTGGGTTTTGATGCATTATTGAGCAATCCTGAAGCCATAAATGACTGTTGCACACTAGAATTAAGGTTTGGGTATTCTGAGTGTCCAATCATCAGGCTGAGGACTCTTACCCCATCTCTCAGTGTGCCTTACATTCTCCCAGAGAGACACAGAGTCTGGTCATATTCCAGTCCAACAGCGTGGGGGAATGAAACTCACAACCAACTTTGCTGTGCTGCATTTATCTGGCTCAGTATGGTTACACTCCCAAAAGGGTTGCTTTATTATTCTCTGAAAGTATTAGTGTTCTCTGCTGTAGCTGGTGCCCTAAAGTAACCTGAATTAAGGCCAAGAAATGAGATAAATATTTGCAGTATTTATGTGTGTGGGAGAGGAAGCTGGAGATAAAGAGAGAGAGGGAAGCTGGATGTGTGAGAGAGGCAGAGGGAGAGAGCGGTGCATCACATCTGTTAAAGATTAATTGCGGTGTATGAACCATGATAAAAGGTGCCTCACGCTCAGTCAAGTGATTTGAGACTGAAACTGCTGTACAGAGTAGTTTGTGGCCACTGGAGCTGTCTGTTTTTAATACCTCTTTGATTTCTGGTCTTAATTCATACATTCACTATTTTTATGAAAATTGCGTTTCAGACGAGATTTACTGAAACATTAATCAGTCAGTCTCATGAATCTCAAACAGTGGTGCGCGTGGCAGAGCCTCGAATCCCCATGAATCTGAGGGCCTGCTTGCTTGGAAATGTTCATTACAGTTTGTTAAAAAAGAAAAGGTATTTATAAAGCGCAAAGCTAGTTTCTGAATAATCTAAACTTACGTATTTGTGTGTTGCCATATTTATTCATCGTCACTTGTGAACTTAAAGTAGGACAAGAAAAGCTCGTGAAATTAATGAAGCTATAGACCTGGGACTAAACTAGCTTACTGCTCGGAGGCTTAGGAAATCCATGATCTGGTTGGGAAGATAGATTAACTTAAGACATAAAAATAAACAACAATGGTAAAAATAGATAAAGAACCTAAACAAGATGAACAACAAGCAGTTAGTATATAAGGTATATACATTATGACATAAACTACCAATATCCCCATCTGAAAGGTGAAATACCCACATCATGGACAATTTCCTGAACACTGAAAAATCTCCTTGATATTTCTGATTTCTGTTGAAATGCTCTGACATCATATGAGCTCAGCATGAGTAAGCTAAACACGGGGAGTCAGACTGCATCCTGGCAGCTCAGTAGTGGTATTATAACTCATACAAAAGCTCTCACAAGTTTTTCATAAAAGGTCAAATATGCCTCAAATGTTAGTTATGGGCTCTCAATATGACAAGCTATCAACATATGTACGTGTTTATGTTTGTTCCAGTTACTGTAAACACTTTTTCTTTAACACAGTCTCTCCAAGAAGGCTTTCTAGGTCAACCACTACCTGAAACTGAATCAAAACAGTTTTTCCAGGATGTATTATTATTATTATTATTGACTCTTGTCTCATCAGTGTCTGCAGATGATGCTTTTTGTGCAGCCTTATATACATGAGGAGAGTACATACACGTGGATGGTGCAACACAACTAATAAGTTCTGATTCCCTTGTTTTGGACTCTTATTCTGAAACTTGTGATTTCAGTTCACTAAAGAACTTCAAACTAATGATGTTCCTGCTCGTGAATCAGCCTAACGAGGCACTAACATTACAATTAATTGATGATGATGTGACTTAACAAGATTACCTAATTGTAAGACGGTGCATATGTTTAAATATGCATTATGTTGCTCAGCAGCTAAATCCCAAATGCTGCTGCCCCCTTCAAAAAGAAGCTCAGAGTGATAATGTTTTGCCCTGATTTCCTCAGTTAATATGAATGATGTGAAATACTGACTCAATGATCTGATAAGTCTTTCAGCTTCAAATTCCTGAAACAGCTGTAAGGTGTGGACAAAGGTCCCTCACTTCATGAGAATTTAATGTCTGTATCATTTTGTTCCTTGAAGCTACAATATATCAGCTTTTATTGTGCAAAATTATACAGTACACCATTGTTTTATGGTCACACCATTATATTAACTAAAATGTCTTTTTATGTCAGTGCAATTTGTCGGTGCCGCGAGTGTCTTTGAAAGTGTAAAAGGTTGAAAGAGAGAATTTAAAAGGACTCCTCTGTATGTGCAGTGTTACCTCTCTGTTACATGCTCTTGTTGTATGGTAGATGCTCATTAGATTCAGTTTCGTTGCTGCATTTTTTTTCCCCCTGCTTTGGCGAGAGATTAGTGTGTTTGGTTGGTTGACTAAAGTCTGAGCAGCCGCCTTGGTTGACTGAATTCTTTGATCCTGCCTCAGTGGAGCTTCTCTGCGCAACGCTGAGAGCTGCAGTGTCCCTCATTCACTTCAACAATCCCTCATTCACACCCCAACTAAACCGGGACTGACTCGAGCACAACACCCCATTCTCTCAAATCCAACGTCTCTGCAAATGCACAAGCTCCTGCTGGACTGTGTAAGCCGGCGAAAAAAAAACACTGGGGAAAAAACAGCACCACTCCATTTGCTGCATTGCACAGATTTATTCTTTATTTTCAGACCCAAAACATTTAAAAAATATCTCTCATTAGGTTGTTGGGTCCAAAAAAAAAATCAATTTTTTTTTTAGATAAACAGGAACTGTCACAGCTTTTTTTTTTAAGACAGACTGCAGGGCTTAATGCTCAATTTGTATTTTTGTGAAATCTGAATTTTTTGCAAGTTCGTTCACATTTACAATTAAATGCGACTTGAATGTGATCTCCCGTGTGAACTTAAATACGACCCAGAAGTGTCCCGCATGCGCAGAAGAGGACATAACGGTGTCATGCAGCGAGCGCGCTTCAGTGTTTGCGGAAGTAAACACGGCCGATAATGGTGCAGCGTATTTTATGATTCTAACATTGTTGTCAAACCGGAGCAAACACATGTGGAAGAGAATCAAGTTTTTGGCCACGACGTTTTGTGGGGCAGTAGCAACATCCATCCAGAGAAACGCAGCCAGGAGTGGTGGGATAGTGATGCAAGAGGCTTTAATGAGACGGAGTTACGCAGATTAAAGACGTTTGTCGCGTATTGTGACATGTTGGATAAATGCGACCTGGCCGTTCAAATCGAAGTCGCATGGCAAAAGATCGGATACGTATCTGATTTAGGACCACATATCCAGGTGGCCTGGGTCGCATTTGAAAAAATCGGATCTGTGTTGTTCAGACTGCCATGAAAAGATCAGATACAGGTCGCATAGGGGTAAAAAAATCGGATTTGGGTCACTTTAGCCTGCAGTTTGAACGTAGCATTGTTAAATTATGTCTTGATTGTTTTTGCTTTAATAGTTTAAAGTTGTTTGTGCTCAGTCTGCTCAGTCAGTCAAGTCTCAGAAAGGATTTTTTCTGCCTGAGAGAGCAGTAAGTGGGAACTACAGAGGAAGGAGATACAATAATTTACTCCTCATTGTCAACACGTCGGTCCTGTGCATGATACTGTGCTCCCCTTTGTAAGCAATGCGAGGAAACGCTGAGCTTTGATGGGAAACCCGAGAGTTATGAGTCACCGTCAACAGCGCACTTCAGCATCAACCTCATTAAAAACAACTGTGGGAAACATGTGAATCTGTGAACCAACACGTTGTTTATTATTATCTACACAGTAATCTCTCATTCACTGATAGACAACAGTTTTCCTTCAATTGTGAGCTAATTTTATTTAATTTTTTTTAATTACATACTTGGTCAGTTGTTAAGTGGCTTTGATCTCTCTCGTCCAATCAGCCCAGCCCTTCAGCTTCAGCTTTGTGAACACTTCTGATTAATGTGTTGGGAAAGACAATATAGCCTATTCACTTCAAGCCAAGTGCTCTTCAAATCAGTAGTATTTGAATAAGTAATAATCATTAATCATTCAAACTAAAATTAATGAGATATATTAAATGCAAATTCTTATGCATTATGGTCAAATAATGGCATATAGTTTGAGAGATGAATTGCGGGTCCATTCAGATAATGAGACCATTTAAAATAAAGAGTGTAATAAACTGGGGGCACTGCATGTAGAACTAAAAGTGAGAGGTCAACATGGACTATAGAGAGATGGACGACGCTACCGGATCTCAACAGTTAGGACAATACAGAAGTGTCAAAAAAGTGTAATACTCCCGACAACCACTAGATGCTGGCTCCAAAAAAACTTCATTTTGAATCATAAAATCCTCAGTCAATACATTTGTGCACAAGTAGTTTTGATTAGCTAAAGTCACCTCTTCTTCTCGGTGATCTGGTCCATCTGAAAATCATTTCATTTGTAGATATTTAGCTTCAAAAAGAGGAAGGGTTAGTTTGAGACTAGACCTGAACTCCAGTCTCATACACATTGGACAGTGTCCTGGATCCTCAGTCCAACATGGTCCCTTCTGACTCCACATCCAAATGTCAACGTTCAAACACCAAACTCCTGGCATCAAAATGTGAGTCCACAAACCTAAAGATGAAGTCACGTTAGCTTTGTCCATGCTACACTACAACCTACAGTCCTCAAATCAGGTGTTTTATCAATAACCTCACAAAATTGTTTCTCTATTTGACTGACAAGGAAAATGTGTTTTGTGTATTCACCATATTGCTGCTGGAGTTTGAATTTAAAAGGACTGATGCGGTGACTGACTCTTCTCCACAGCGTCTCTTTGTGTCTCCAGTTCACAGAGGGAGACTGTGGCACTGTTGCTTCTCTGCTGCTGGTTTAAGAAAAGTGCCTATTTTTAACAATTTGTATTCACCTAATGCAGGACAGCCGGGCATTTTTCCATGAGGTCTATCAAATTCCAACCCATAGTTTCACCCGGCTGACAGCGAATAAACACCACAAAGTAAATGTTCTGACTTGAGAAATATTGAATTAAAAGTGTTTCCAAGGCTGTATGTGGACATGGGAGAAAATCCTCTGGTAATCCACCAACTTCCCCAGACATCACAAACTCAGATTCTTTACATTTATTATTCATGTTGAACATTCATTGAAGTAGTTACCAAGTGAAATTTTGAAAATGCCCACAATTCTTAGCTGACATCAAATGGTTACATCAAAACAGGATCTCAAAGGTCCTCATTATACATCACTCGCCCCACTTCAGCTGTGAAGTTATATCCTAGAATTATAATCACCAGTTTTGTCATTACAAGCATGACGGTCATTTAAAGAAAGTCAATGATTACTTCGCTTTAAATGTTGATGGATGATCCTTGATAACCTTCATTTGCCAGGTTTGTGTATCTTTACTTCTGCAAACTTGATTGATAACTTGAACATGTTTAATTACTCCACATGCAAGCTCCACTATTGCAGACTGAGTTCTTGGGTTTGTGGACTGATTTGTAATTCCCATTATCCTTTGTGCATAATATAATAGCCAACATTATTAATTTATACTATGAATAAATTGAATAAGGGGGTTACACTTGATACACAGTGCGATATTCTGATGAGATTTGGCCCTGTTTAGAAATTGCTCTGGTTGAAAGTTTGGCTGCTCCAACCAGCTGGATACTAATTTGGCAGAATTGAAATTTGAGAATTTATTTGGGAGCCTGATGCTTACTAAACAAGAACCTTGTGATAAAGAAGAGCACAGCTCAAATGTATTTATTGAAGAATGACTTTTGTAATTTCTAAGCACAATTTATTTATTTGAGGTAAACAATGGAAAGGTTGCCATGTTTATTAGTCAGATAAAGCAGTAAAGTGACATTTTGTCTGTAACAAAATATAAACCTACCAATAAAATGATTGCTCTTATGTCTTCTCAGCAATTACAGGAATAGTTTATTTATATGATCAGTTGCTGCTGAATGATAAGACGATAACTAAAGTGGGAAAAAACACTGTGTTCACCTGGATGACTGGTTGTGGAGTAATGTGTATAATGCAAAAATAACTAGTAGATCAGACATTTTCATTTAATGTGGAAGAAGAGCCTCTGGCACTGAAATAGAAAATGACCCAAAACGGTGTGTTGTTGACATCACCTCCTCATCTGGTCAGAAAAATTAAGTTATTATGTTGTACGCAGCGTTCAGACCGTTGCCCTACATTGTTGTTATGGCATAAAAAATGATACCAATCCTCCCCTATGAAATGTTATCTTATGTTTTATTTTGGATGTGAGTGGTCAGCAATAACTTGTATTGAGTTGACTGAAATGGGTTGAGTTAAAGTTGACCATAGAAGTCTATGGTACTGTATAAATAAGTTGTGTATTTAATTTAATTTAATTTTACTGTTCATCTTGCTTTCTTTTTATGTTTAATTTGTTGTTAAATAATTTTAAGAAGTGGCAAAAAAGGTCACAATCAAATGGTATATATCTTGAAATCTTATTTTTGCTAAAAATATATATGTATATGTATATATTTCTGTTTCCTTGTTAGTGCTCCTCTTTATTTTTCCTTTGTGGTACTCCGTGTATCTCGGCACATTAGTGTCACCTGCAGTCACTCCTCAGTGGAATAATTTGAAGCCATTGGCAGGAATGTACTGCATGTGTAGAAGGGCAAACAAATGGGACAGAGGGAGAAAAACTGCACCACCAGAGATGAGAAATGCTGCAGATTACATTAACATTGTGCAGTAGTGACGTTCTCGTCACATCGGATTTAAAAAAAATCCTACAAGGTGCAAATTGTCAAAACTTTGCAAACATTTGCTGAGCTTTCTTTTTTTTTTTCTCCTAAATCACACATTATACTCCAGGGCTTACACCATACAACACCTCTACACCATTGATTCACATACAAATTTCCCCTTGAAAACACCTTAATGAGAGAAAATTGAAGAAACCATGACAATGACACCATGACTCTGAACCCTCCACCTTGTAGCACGGGACACATTACACAGGACGTAAAACAAATGTGCGGGAGACAAAGGACACCACAGCGCTTGGTAACCATCTGACGGTACAGGACCTTCATTACACAGGAGATGACACTAAATTACACACAGGGCAGAGCACCGGTGAGGACAGGGCATGCATTGATTTAACCCCTGCAGCTGAGACCTCTGTGACAGCCGCATGTTGGTTTGTAACGAAATCTAAAACCGCGCAGTTCCTGGAAGTGTTCATAAATAAATAACCTCTGTTTTGGTGTCCCTGTGTTAACCTAAGTGAATGTCAGGAAGACTGTAAATCTCTGAGGACTGAGGGAATGGGGTCTGTCCAGCAGTGCTTTAGCTGAGAGTTGGTGGCAGCCTCCATCATCTGGCACAGGCTGCAGCTCGGTGTCACTTTTGTACTTCAGGATGGATGGCTCTGTGTGGCCTGGACACTGTTAACTCTGTCCCACTGGTGAGCTTCAAGGAGAGGCTATCAGAGGGAGCCAGGCCTTTCCACGAGCTGCTGTAGCTAAAATAAGGAGGAAATCCACGGACTCGGTGCAGCAATGTGATTCTTCTCTTCGATGTATTTATTAAATTTAAACTTTGTGTCAAACACACACACTGTGGAAACTCACTTACAAAAAAATCCTATCCTCTGAATATTGAGTTTACTCGGGCTACAGCTGAGATCGTGCCGTCTACAGAGACAGATGAAAAATGTTACCCCCCTCCTGCAAAGGTGCTGATACGCTTCCCTCATAGATCCCCACTGTTTCATCTCCTTTTGATTTCCATGCATCATTTAAAATTGAGTGAATGTGGCGACCGCGAGGTTGGCATAATTTTCGTTTAGCATTCACTTGAAATGTGACAGTGAATAATTGGCGTGTCATGCCTTACGAACAATTGCGGCAGGACTGATTTGACACCAGGGGTGCTGAAAGGAAAGGCAGTGATTGTTCTTCTATTGCTGATTAATCTTTTCTCGTCCTCTTCATATACTTTGTGCTGCAATATGAATTTATCTATTCTACTGGCATAACTATTAAATGAAAGCTACATCAATGGTGCTTTCTTACATTTACAATACCTATAGGTGTAGAATTTTAATATTATTATGAAACAATAGGGATGTGATCTGTATGCAGGTGGGATCATCAAGATTTTAAATATGTGCATGTCCTAAATGAGCTTATTGTAGTAAAGGTGAATATACCTCCTCATGTAAGACACTCAAAGAAAATAATGTTACTAATGGAAAGAGTTCAGTAATTTTCAATAAGTATAAGTTATAGATGACAGTTATTGCCCACAGCATGTGTGTGGATGCTAAGCCTGCGGCTCCTTTCAGGCTGAGCACAATAAAATGGTACAGATGAGGAATAACTAAAGATATGTTGGAGCTTTATTTCAAAGTGTATACAAGCAATTTAATCAAAATGCTAATTTAGAAATAAGTAAATTCAATTATAATAATTTCTTACTAAACGGCTTTGTGCCACATCCCTAAGAAAGAATATCTGTGACAACATGAAATCTCCAGCCTTAAAACTTGAAGCTCTGAAATATTTCTGCAGTTGTTCTGATGTTGCCTCATTCCTGAATCACCAAACTCAGTCTTCCAGATGCTTAGATCATACATACAGGGAGAGGCAGACTAGCTATAACAAGCATATATAAACTATTCTACCAGATATTTGGCTGTGGATGAGGAGTGATTGACCACAGCTGTGTAAGTGTGTGACCGTGGCTGTCGTCCTGCCAAGACAACATTTAACCTTCATTTACATATGACACAGTAACAAGGACAGAAATGTTGAATCCAGTGTTTCTTTTTTTTTTTTTTTTTTTTTTCCTGGTGAGGACCTCGGTGTCCTCAGCCATCCAGAGGAAACACTCTGCAGGATGGATTAGTCTGACAAAGCTCTGCATGGGAGCTTTGGTGAGGAGAGCCACTCCAACAACCAGGTTGAGACAAAGCTGCTTATTCACGGGGTCACAGTAATGTAATGGTGTGTGCAGCCAATTTGCTCCTTGCTATTCAACGGGTGTGAATATCATCCATGGGAGGAAATCACTTTGATTTTCGGAGCTTTGCTAATTGACTTCTCGGGTACTTCTCAACACTGAACTCTGTGTCAGATCTTGGAAGACGTAGAGGTGCCCTCAGCAAAGGTGGCTTTTGTCAATGTAATTAACTGAACAGACAAGACAAACGGTAGCTTAAAAGTTTTGGCACAGAGCCAAGTCTGAAAGTGGTTAAGTTGGCAAGTACTTTGTATTTTATTACTCAGTAGTAATTACATCTCTGTGCTGTATCCAGCAGATCACAGATGTCGTTCGTTTGAAAGGACAATACATTTTGGCTTTGGCTTCTCTGCTATTGAGGAATCATTGTACCTGGTGTCATTAGTAAAGAAATACAAATAAATGGAGACAAAGAAAATCCAGATATTAAAAATCCTAAGGTTTCTTTCAGATTTTTAGCTTGAAGGTGCTAGATCCAAACCAGAGACTTTATGTAGGAGAGGATGAAGGTACGAGGTATAAAAAACGAAGATGATGGGAAAGTGCAAAAAGGTGTAATCCCACTGATGGCCACTAGATGCTGGCAAACAAACAGTTGACTTCAATTCAAAAATGGTCAAATTCAATACATTTTTTTTTTTTATTCTGATGTCATTTCACCATTATGTAGATATTAGGCTTCAAATAGAGGAAGATTTAGGGGTGTGCTTAGTTTGATTGACAGCTCTGGTTTCCAATGAGAGCAGATCTGAACTCCAGTATCATTCACATTGCACAGTGTCCTCAGGTCCAAGGGTCAGATCCGCTGCCTCACTCTTTCCTTCATATCCAAATATGGTCAGAATTGTTCGTCTGCTTATCCAAACAAATTCTTATATTTTTGAAAAACTATTGTTTAAACAGTCAAGACAGTTTCAATAAATTACCAAAAAAGATGCAGTGAAAGGAGAGATTTTTTTCTCCAAAACATGGCGACTACATTACGCACACTGCTAACCGAGTGCTGACAGTTCAGTGTGAGATTTGTGTGTGTTACACAGCAGCTAATGTAACCTGGAGGGAGGAAGAGGGGCCACAGGGGTCTGGTAACATCATTTCTTTCTCACTCCACACCCACAGATTTTTTTTTTTTCTTTTCCATTTTTAAAGTTGTCTTCAGATTCAACTCTGGCTCAAGTGTTACTACAGAAAACAGTTTGTCAGACTTTGTGCAGCTTTTGCTGAAGCAACACCATTTTTTCATGAAGTGAAAATCTTCAAAAGGCATTGATCAGTTCTTTATGTCTTCTGCTAATTTGAAATAGCTTAATGAAGATAGTTATGTACGCCTGACATGAACACTTAGTTGAGCTTGGTTGAACTCAGCAGTCACCAGTTCATTCACTGGACCATCAAAGACCATCAAATCCACTACTCAGAGAGTCATTAGAAATTACCTACGCATGCTTAACATTGGTCATTGAGCTGAGTGTTTGACACAGCTCCACAATGATTTTTATCTTGACATAAAGCAGGAAGGCAGTGACCAAAGAGCAGTAATTACAATGCAGATTCTGCTCCCGGCGATATGCTTGAAGCGATCTTTGTTGCCCGGCCCTGCTGACTGAACTAGTCACATTTTTTACACATACTTTTGTGAGGTGCCCTTTGCAGTGTCATTAAACAAACACAACATAAACAGAAGCTGGTTTACAGACATTAGACCCGTGTCTGAGAGGAGTTTATTTTCAGTACAAGCTTTTTTCTGATGTGTAATATTTCTGCTTTCACCTTCACAGACCGTGAGGCTCCCAAACACTTCATTTACACTGACTGTGGGGAAATCAAGCACTTGTAATGTCATGACTTGTTATGAATGTTTTTCACAGATATTTCTATCTTCATGTGAGAATTACAGTGAATTAATTGAAATTCTTGTTCTTAATAAAGTTTATGTTTAAGCTCAAAAGAAAAATCTCAGGCATATTTGACAATTTATGTGAAAGTTACAAATGTTTTTGTGTAGCAGTCTTAATGTCACGATGCAGTCTAACTCACCATTAGTAGCTTCCACATGCTGAGCCCAAGTGATGTCAGAGGACTTCAACCAATCAGAAAAATCCTTCCCATTTCCTGGTAGGTTGAAACACAGTGACATCATATGTGCTCATTTAAAATGTTAGCATCTGTGAAATCAGACGTGATGGGGGAGTTTCCAGCTTTCACAGATGGATATTTTAGTTGTAAGAGTTCTTTATTTTCAAACACTCCCATGAAGTGTTGCTTTATGTTAGGGATGGCTCGATACCACTTTTTCAGATCCGATACCGATACCGATACTGATACTGCAGCATTGAGGATCCAATACCTTCTTTTTGTCACTCTAAAAGTTGTAAATAATACGTTTATGGATGTAATTTTCTTGATACTGACATCTAAAAACACCATATTCACTGTGCAACAACTACTCTGCTCCCCTAAAGAAAGAAGGAAAATATGTGACAACAACTGAAGTTATGTGTAACTGCTGTGGTTTTATTTGAATAGTATTGGTAAACACAACAGACCCAGCTGCACCATTCAAACATTTGAAATAAAATAAAAGTGCAACTTGGTGCAAATATTTAAATAATTCCAGTGTATTAATAGAAAAGTCACATTATACCTCAATAACATTGCAAAGCTGCAATAAATATTTTTAGGAATTAACATAAAGTAACAGCTGACAGAGGTAGAGAGCTCATATCTCCAAAAAATGTTGGAGCAAGTTTTTAACCAGGCTCTAACTTCATAAATTAAAAACATATTTGAAGTTAAACCAACTAATTTCTGGCCTGAAACAATCTTCAAACTGCTTCTGTGGCACAACAGTAGAATTATGAAGATTCATCAACTTCATCATCTTTCTCGTCCTTCGTCTGACCACCAGCTACACGGAGAATGGACTCTCCTCTGTAATAGAAACACAACCACAGTGAGCTGAGTCAAGTAGGTACTATATAGTGTAAAACACACTACCTCACAGCCCTCTCTGTGATGCTGCTGCAGATATTTAAGTTTCTTGTGTTGAAATGTCTGTTTCTGCTGCCTCTCCTTGAGACACTCGTTTAGCAGACGCTCCGCTCAGCGTTTACTTCTCTCTTACGTGAGCGTAAAGTAATTCAAACACAGACTTGACGCAGCTCTGCAGCTTTTCTCTTCACTCTGGTCACATGAAGAAAACACACGGCACATGGCAACCATGGCAACAGCTTGTCTGTGTTCACGGCATGTCGTGCAAAGTGAAGTTGAGGATATATGAGATAGTTTGGACTTGTTCGGATCGGACAGGTTCTAAAAGAAGAATCCGATATCCCATCCAGTCATTTTGGCCTGGATCGGACCCGATACCATCCAGTGGTTCAGATCGGACCATCCCAAGTTTATGTCATGATCTATCTTCCAAACTGTATGTTGATCGTGGGTTTTCTATTCCTTTAACATTAAAAGTTAAAAAACAAAAGCCTGGAGATGTGCCCTCATTAAAGGAGAGTAACATCCTGCACTATACTGATCATAAAATACAATCTTACAATTAGTTCCTCTGCATATTTTATTAATAAATTAGCAAAAATATAACCATCAATCAAATGATGCTGAGCAGTAATCTGTTCAACTTCATTCAGTGATTTAAGGTATTTTGCAGTGGATGAAGCCAGAGGGTGATGACATCATTTCAGTGAAGCTCATCAATTCAGTAATCTTCAATTATTTATAGTCATTGTGCTTTAGACTCTCAGTGGAGGACATTGGCAGAGGTTTATTCTCTTGATATTTAACTCTCAGCAATACTGCACTTTAGTTACACCCTCAGTTTTTCAGTGGGTCTTGTGGGCTTGTGATTTATTTTATTTTTGAGGGCCAACATTTGCGTGTAATGATGAAATGAAACCATAAACAGATGAGAACAAACAACAACAAAAAAAACATGTCCTAATGATGCACAGTTCATTGTAATGAAGTAACAAGAATTAGATTTCAGTCTGTTTCCTGCTAAACAACAACCCGGTTTATTTCATCTGTGTTGTTGACAGCTCGCTCTCAGCTCGGGGACGTCACGTGGATCAGAGATTCAGCTGAGAAACATAGTGAGATCTTAAACCCACAACTCTGCAGGTGTGTCAGTCAGTCTCTGAACATTTATCTTGTGGTTTCCCTGGAAGCCCGGGCCTCTTACTGGGCTCCCACAAACACACACACCACACGGTTTAAACGGCTCTGATAAAAGCTTTAACAAACCTCCTCTTGATCTGGTCTTTTACTCCGTTCACTATCAGGAGTTTGTCATGTTGTAAGCGAGTGTTGTCTTTTGTAGTGTGGTGTCCTGTGTTTTTCTTGTTGCTTCTGTCACAATTTAGACATTTGGCATAAATTCAGTAAGCAACAGGCCCGGGAACCAGCACACAGGGAAAACTGAAAACACTTTACCATTCCTCAAGATTTGTAACAAAGAAGCAACAACCTGGGGTTGGTTGTGAGCCCTGGGTGTTGTAGGACCGTGGGTGGAGGTGAGGAGTCAAGGTGCATCTGAGACTGGTGCAGAGAGAAAATCTGTCGAATGAAGAGAAGGAAGAAACAGATGGGAGAGAGGGACTGAATAATTGTGTGTGGAAGTTGCTCGCTGTGTGAGGTTGTCGTACACTCTAAAAAATGTTGGGTTGTTTTAAGCCAGAACTGAGTAAATATGGGACTAACTGCACCCTGAGTTAATTTAACCCAGTAAGATGGTTTTACCCTAGTTTGAGTAAAAACAACAAAATGTTTGAAAATGTTGTTTAAAATCCACAAAATGTTGGATAAAAATACCAAAATGTTGGAAAATGTTGTTTCAAATCCAAAAAATGTTGGGTAAAAACCACAACATGCTGAGTAAAAATAACAATATGCTGGAAAATGTTGTTTTAAATCCACAAAATGTTGGGTAAAAACCACGTTGAGTAAATATAACAAAATGATAGATAAAAATAACAAAATGTTGGAAAATGTTGTTTCAAATCCACAAAATGTTGGATAAATGCCACAAAATATTGGGTAAAACCAAAACATGCTGGGTAAAAATAAAATGTTGCATTGAAGCCACAAAACTGCTGACTTAGCTGAATTTACAAAGTAAACAGTTTTGAATTGCATTAGATTACTTCATGTTATTTGGCTGGATTACACCTGGTGTACATCACATCACATCAGTAACAGGGGTATGCTGTTGACTATCAGCTGAGACAATCAGCTCATGCTGCTGGCTTTATGAAGGGAGAAAAGACTTTCCCAACATAGAAAGTGGAGATATGTTTCCATCCTTCTGTATCTGAGTGTTTTACCTTTTCATACGTTCATCTCCACTCATCCTGCTGAGGATTGTGCAGACTGATGAATATCTCAGCATGCACTGAGCTAGAGGTGGGGAACACCCTTTATTAATATTAAATGTACATCTTAAATTTCTTTTGGCTTCATGTTTCTGCCTCCCAGCATTTATTTCAATACCCAAATATGCACAGTGTGTCTCATTAAATCTAAAGTACGACCTTGTGTGGAAGGAGAACAGTGTCCGTTTCTCACTGCAGAAGTGAGGTGTGAGAATGTGCTCCACTTTTCTCATTCCTAAAACTCTTCAAGCCTCATTAACTACGAAAACAAGCCAACTAGCTGCTGTGAATGTTTTGTAGCATTTGCTTGAGCCAAGAAAAGGCTCTGTACCTCGCGGAGGGAGACAAAGTCCCTGCTGGAGCCGGCGATCACTGAGGCAGACCATAATGGAAAAAGTTTCATGTTTTATGTGGTGTCTCATGTGCTGGGTGGAAAGGTTTATAGTTCACTCAGTGTGAGCAGTCAAAGTATACGACCTGTACACTGTTAGATCTGAGCCAAAGATTTTCACATTTTTAAATAACAAGGATAAAACAGACAACAGTTTGTTTTCTTCCTGATTCTGAAACAGTAAGTATTCAGCTTGTAGCAGGTCTGCTGCTTCACTGAGTCACAGGGGTGCTGGGAGCTAAATATCAGCAGCTAACATGCAATGACTTTTTTTCAGATATGATGGGAAACAAATTCATTATACGTGTTTCCTCTGATAATTATTTAGCCTTTCTAACTGGGATTTGGTTACAGACCAAAGATTTTAACAAATCATACCCATAAAAATACTGGGTTGTTTTCACCAAAACTGGGTAGTTTGACAAAGCAAGATGGATTGTTTTTACCCAAGCTTTTATTGTTTTTACCCAAGATTTTATTGTTTTTACCCAGCATTTTATTGTTTTTACCCAAGATTTTACTGTTTTTAACCAGCATTTTATTGTTTTTACCAAACATTTTATTGTTTTTGACTAGCATTTTATTGTTTTTACCCAGCATTTTATTGTTTTTACCAAACATTTTATTGTTTTTAACCAGCATTTTATTGTTTTTACCAGCATTTTATTGTTTTTACCAAACATTTTATTGTTTTTAACCAGCATTTTATTGTTTTTATCCAGCATTTTATTGTTTTTACCAAACATTTTATTGTTTTTACCCAGCATTTTGTTGTTT
>OOFC01049996.1:7915-20361 GCA_900323345.1 Pseudochromis fuscus | reverse complement strand
AAATGAACATATTACACAGTCCAAACATCAGTGAGCGTGCAGTTTTTATCCATCAGGTGTTTCCTGCCTCCTGTTTGGATGGTTGTTTACAGCTCACATAAGCCCCTCCCCCCACGACCCCGTCCACCTTCTGATCCAATAATATTCATCAGAGAGCAACCTCTACAGCCTCTCTGAGATCAATCCCACGCACCAAGAGGGACGATCCAAAGGTTCTCAAGGTTCTTAACCCCGTCCAGCTGTGGTCCCAAACTGCTGGGTCCGCCCCCTAGTGGGGATGTGGTGGCATGACGGGGGGGTGAGAATGTTGTGGGTTTTTCTGTCCAGGAAATACAGCTCACAGGGAACTGATGTGAAGGTCAGAGGACTTGGACTCGTTTGGGGGGAACACAATAAACACAATGAGCCGAGGACACAGGGACACAGGGACACAGGGACACATGGACAGATCCAGAGAGGGTCTCCTGTCTGTAAAATGCAGAAATACATCTCAGGGCAAAAAGAAAAAAGGCAACATGTCAGGTACAACCAGAACGAAGGTCGACGCCCAAACACCAGGATGAAAAAATATGCTGAGTCATCACTTCCTGTGGGTTTCACTGCTGATGTGAAGGAGGTGACGAGGGACATGTCTGTGTCATGTGTCTGACAATATGTTTGATTTGCTCTCAGAGATCTTCATGATGACTGATCTGAAACGTGTGATTCAACAGTTTGAGTTTTAAAGCAGAGTCGTTGCAGTCGTTACATTTTTCACTGAAGGTCACAGTTTGACTCAGTTTGTTGTTGAAGTGCAACAGAAAAAGTTTGAGAACAAAGTGTTTGGTTCACATTTAACCCATTTTGAACTTGAAAGCAGGAAAAAGTCCTGAATGTCTTTTTCTTTCAACCTGAAATGTGATGACTTTTTCTTAAAGTGATGCACAATACACAGAAATGTTAATTGTTTCAGTGTTAAACTTTAGCAGAGGTACAGCAACCACAGAAACTCCTCAAAACCCGTCTGCTCTGACTGAATAAGACTCAGATGATGGATGACAATGAATAGTTTCTGTCGGTACAATGTAAATGGTCCATGAAGGTAGATATCAGGCTGGAGCCCCATGTGGACGTCTGAGGAACTGCAGTGATTTTCAGCTGCTTATTGGTTAAAAAGGGAAACCTGACACCAGAAATAACCATGTTTACATCCTGGTACTTCAGGCTAAAATAAAAAAAGAACAAACAAACAAACAACACAGTGCAGCAACAACAAACAGACTGGAGCTGTTTAAAAAGGCCGTCCACAAAGCAGAGCAGTGGCTGATGTCTTTGTGGCTCCATCCATCGTTTTTATACCGTCTATATGTGGAAACAGAAATGTTAATTTGCTGTAGCTCAGTCTGGCCTGGTGACAGAGGCACGCTGGATTATTCAAATCTCTCCCGAGTCTCTGAAGCATGGAGGCCCATGGTTGTTCACTTCACCCTCACACTGGTGGAGACGTCACACACTGAATTTAGAGATTTTTCTACAGGTGGAAACTTCAAAAAATAAGACACAGCTGAAAACAGAGGCGAGCCTCCAAACACCTCTTCATGGACAGAGGAGCTGACTCAGTGTCAGACTCTATGATTGTTACTCCTCACATCCTGTCCACATCATATCTGACACCATCTCATATTTGACACCAGTAAAACACACAAACATCTTTTTCTTTCAGGATGAAATTTGACGACTTTTCCTCAAAGGATCTAAATACACAAAATCAAAGTAGTTTAAAATGTTGCACTGTTACACATTAACATGGACTTTAGGTTTTCAATGTGGCTCTGGAGAAATGTTGGTTTTAGTGATGAGACTGTGAGACTGTCCATGTCCTGACTGAGAGTCTTTCTGAGGGGACAGAGACACAGACTCAGACTCTGGACACTCACTGCTCTGAGACATAAATACAGGACTAACCATTTATGAAGATACATTGTAAATAGATTTACCTTTGAACATTGGACATAGACACTTGTTCTGCCTGCACTGTGCTGTGAGGACGTCAGATATGAACAGGATGTTGGACACTGGATGTGTCTCCGTCTCTGAGGTTGGTGGACGACACAAACTGTTCAGAGAAGCAGACGAAGCAGGTGTGATGTCACCGGTTGGTTTGTGGACATGGTCCTGTTGGTCTGTGGGAGCAGGAAGTGACCATATTTGGATATGAAGGGAGGAGTGAGGAGGCGGGTCTGACCCTTGAACCTGAGGACACTGTCCAATGAGGATGAGACTGGAGTTCAGCTCTGCTCTGATTGGAGACCAGGCTTGTCGATCCTGCAAACCCCGCCCCCAATGTTCCTCGTCTTGAAGCCTCATATCTCCTTAATGATGAAATGATTTTCAGATGGACCGCCTGTCAATCAGACTAGCCCCGCCCCTAACTCCTCCCACCAGAAGAAGAGTTGACTTTATCTGATGACATCAGAATGACTTGTAGAGAAATGTATTGATGAATATTTCAGGATTGAAAATGAGGATTTTTGAATTGAAGTCAGTTGGAGCAGCACCTAGTGGCTGGTGGTGGTATTACATCTTATTTCACTCCTGTCTTGGCTTGGTTTTTCAGACCCACCTGCTTCATATATTTCTGAAACAGTGTGTTGGGAACACTGGGACTGACTCGGTGACAGAGGGACATGTCGTACTTTCACAGATTTGTTGTCACGTTGTCGATGAATCTAAAGCTGGAGGTCAGAGGTGTGTGTGTGTTTGTGACACAGATTGTAATTTGGCGAGCGTGGTGTGTCAGCGTATCGCTCTGCGGGGGGTCAGGGGGAGGCTGTCCCACGCCGCCCGCATGGATCACATCCCCTCTGCCGCTCTGTCCTTGATAGCTTATCACAAATGGAAACCAGTCGATATCAGCTGAGATGGAAAAATCTATGGGTATTGGTGTCCACAGCTCAAAGGATCTGAGTGTAAACCTGCTGAAGGCTCGCTGCCTTTGAAAGCCGTCATTAAAATTCACTGTATTTCCCAGAGAGAAATGCTGAGTTGTTCCAGTCCTCCTCTGACTCACTGAAAAGCAATCATCCTTTTTTTTCCAGTAGAAAATGAGGATAAATCCCTAATGTAAGCTGCAGCAGTCTGCAATGTATATTTATCTGGTACAAACCGATGCTGCTGGACTCTCTCTACAAACTCCACACACTGTAAAATCTCTGTTTGACTTCTCCATCTGACTCTCCTCACTTGCAGAGATGAACTTTATTTGCCTCCTCGGGGCACTAATCCAAAATGAGATATCCAAAAAAACCCTCAGTATGGAACCTTATTTCAAGTTTTTAATTTTTTTTGGCAAGAAAGCTAATTACTTACAAATTATTTCATTATGATTGTGCAATCATAAGTGTAATCTGAGTAATGAATATCTGGAAAAATGTGGTCTCAGATGCATTTTGTAAATTAAAACTTTCAAAGAGGGAACCATAAGAAAAAGAAGAAATCAATAGATGAAACAGATGTTGCCAAAATACACAGAACTCCAACACTGCTGGTGCATGTGAGGAGCTCTGAGGACACATTTGTGGTGGAGCTCACACCCATCAGCATCTTCCTCAGAGTGGAGGAGGTTCAGAGCAGAGCATCCTCCCTGCACCTGCTGCTGCCTCCTCACACATCCCGCAGCATCAGCACCACAGCAGCTTCCTGCTTCAGGCTGTCATGTCATTTACATCCACACTTTACTTTAATACATCATTTACATTTGCTCATCACTTACTTAGAATCACTGAGGAGAGGCCAGGAGCTGGGTTTGCTTTTCAAAGATGCTGGATGCAGGTTACTATGTTGCACTTTTATCTTTTAAGTTTATCTTTGTAACGTTTTTCCTTCCTGATGTTTGCACCTCAAACTGGACTCTTGAAGACTTCAAGTGATGTTATCATGAGTGAAGTCTTATTTCTGGGACTGCTGTGTCTTTGTGTTGTTGTGTTGTGACCATGAACTGATGAGCATCTTTGTATCTTTGCATCCGGCTTCATTTAGCTGTGTAATCATCACCACTTTGATCATTTCCAGACTCGTACTGTGTGAGTTTTTCTTGCGGGTCTCTGGTTCTGGCCCGGACAGCATCGTGAAAGGTGCTGTCAGGGTTTCCAGTCACGGAGAATCTAACAGGATGAGTGTGTATGCTCGCTGACCTCCTGTGTGTGTGTGTGTGTGTGTGTGTGTGTGTGTGTGGCTGGTGAACAGTCCTCTCACTATTATCGAGCAGCAGCAGGGTGTCTTTATCTCCTGCCATGCACCGAGCTCTGGGCTCTGGCAGGCTGTGGGCAGCCCGGCTCCTCTGGCACGCCATCACAGCCTCGCTTTTGGAAAGAGCTCGGCGGCCCCGACACTCCTGGGCTGAGCTGAACTTCTGACCCCCTCTGTCTTGGAGACAAGTGTCAGTGCTCTGTAATCCACTAATCCTGTTCCACCAAGAATTTATGCTAATCAGAAATGCACGCTGCTGAGGCTCAGGTACATCCTGCTGCCGCCCTGCGAGGCTCCGTCTCCTGCAAAGAAAGACTGTGAATTTTGAGCTTATGGTGGAGAGAAGATGAGTGGGCTCGATTTTAGCCATCTCCACTTACCATCTGTTGTATCTGCCTCATACTGCCTGTGTGTAACGTAAGCCTGTTTCAGCATGTAAAGCTGCGAGAACAGGCGGCGCTGAATGCAGCTGAGCGAGTGACCGACTAATCCCCTTAACACATGGGACGATGGCGGCTGCAGCGCTAATTGATTCCCCAAAATGACGAGCTGAAATGAGAGGTTTGAGACTCCTGCGTGGGTCTTCATCAGACTCTCCAGGTGCCGCACGTCTTCATCCATAATCAGCAGATAAGAGATGCAGATTGCAGTGAGCAGCAGTTTACCTCCATGCATCACAGGCCTCACTCCTTTAAAGCTGCAAACATTTTCAACTTCCACAGCGAGGAGATGTCTGACTCCCCCTCTCCTCTCCCATCATGTATTTATAGAGTCTCTTTCAGGGGTTGGGAAGGCAGAAAAAGAGATTACGATGGTTCCTCTGAGGACCGTCCTTCGTGCCAAACTTCTCCATTCCCCTCCTTTTACACCCTGACATCCCTCCTGGTCGCTCTGTCAGGATTTCTCTCCCAGACATCTCAATTTGTAAACATCTGAAAACATTTCCATCTCACGCTGTGACATCCTCGCAACAGATGCAGCCAGACGCTGCAAATGAAAGCAGCACAACATTATGTTATCAAATGTGAGCGCGCGGCCTTGGATGTTTAGCAGCTTGCAAATGGAAATACATCATACATCACTGGGAGCCAGATGAGTGTGTGTGTGTGTGTGTGTGTGTTTACCCACTTTTGTTTTTGCATTAATAGTTGTTGATTGTTGTTAAGTTTTTCATATATTTTCCTGATGGTATTTATCACTTGTACTGTGACATACAGCCTCTGGATACCACTAATGAGCTCCTGATAGATCTGATCTATACCGCTGCCCTATTTCCTGGTATACCATGAGAGCCTGAGGGGGACAGTCACCGCCTCCTGTCACCCATGGGTTCATGGTTGTGCTTCTTTCTGCTCATACAGCTTCAGATCCTCTGTAACAATCAACAATTCAACAGTTCAACTTTTCACCACCTGATGGCTCAGAGTGGGCGGAGCTTTGTGTTGGATTAACAGCTGAGTCAATCAGACCATAGACTGGACACAGAGGCTGATGAAGCAGCCAGGTCTCAAAAGTGAAACCAGTGTGGACGTGTAAATAAGTCCAGTAACACAGATGGTGACGAGATGCTGCCTCCAAAAAACTCTGACTCCAACTGACTCCCATCCAACAATCCTGAAATATTCATCAACACATTTCTCCACAAGTCATTGTGATGTCATCAGATAAAGTCAACTCTTCTTCTCAGAGATCTGGGGGGAGGAGTTAGGGGCGGGGCAGCTCTGATCTCCAGTGGGACTAGACCTGAACTCCAATCTCATCTTGAAGGGTGAAAATCATTTATCATTGATGAGATATTAGGCTGAGAGAAGGGGAGGAGTTAGGGGAGGAGTTAGTCTGATTGACAGCTCTGGTCTCCAGTGGTGGTTTGGAGGCTCATTCACTGGTGAACTCCAGTCTCACTCTCATTGGACAGTGTCCTCAGGTTCAGGAGTCAGCCCCGCCTCCTCACTCCTCCTTTCATATCCAAATATGGTCACTTCCTGCTCCAAGGAACCTACATGGCCACGTTCAGATACCAAACTCTTGGCTTCAAAATGCCACAAAACGAGGTCCAGACTCCCAGATACTGATACATAAACTCCTGGTGCCTGTGAGCTGAAATACACAGTTTTAATGTTTTACTTTAACGAGTCCAGTTTCCAACACAAGATCCTGAGCTGTAATGTTTCAGCCACTGGGGGTCTTTTTGCTTTGTCGTCCTTTAATCAAATTTTGACGTATTGTTCCTTCAGGTTTTTCACAATAAAAGCCTTGTTATGTTGCAGTGGTTACAAAACACTGAGTTTATTTTGCAGGAGTAATACAATCACTTTAATGTGTTGATCCTCTTTGTATTAAAATATGACCAATTCAACCACAGGACATTAGAAATAATCTGTAATACAGTCCTAGGTCTAACAGAGGCTCAAACAGTGGATGACACTACTGAAAGGAGCTAGCTAACAGTGCCAGTATTTACCTTCTAGGAGTACATTCCTAAAAGTAACTCATTACTATTTAGACTTAACAATAACCATAGACATAGTGACCTACAGTAGCTGTTGTGGTCGTTCTGGAGAGATGCTACAGTACATAGTGCTAATGTTAGCTTGTCATGTTAGCTAGCTAGCTGTGGTGTTGGGTTGAGTTTCAGTGGTCCAATCAGATGTCTTTAAATGATTCATCCTGTTAACATATTCTAGTTTTGGTGGAAATAAGTCAGAAGTTAGATTTTAACGTAGCCACTGACATTTATTGTCAGGTGAAGTTACAGTTGGCAGAGATGAAAATGTGTTGTAAGTAGCATGATGTTTGAACATTACAACATGAAGTCACCAGGAGTTTCTCCACCTCTGGTTTTATCCCAGAGTCACTGCAGCGCCACCTTTGTCTGGTCATTATCTCAGACTTTTAATCCACTGCTTCACTTCAGTTTCTTCATCCTCGATTTAATCTGTTGTTGACCAAAATGTTGTTGTTCAGTCCAGCGTAGCCTCAGTGTGTGTGAGTGCTGTTAACAGGAGCTAAATAAGAGCTTCTTGGTGTGGGTGGAAAAACATTTCAGCCATTAAACCGCTCGATTAAGGGTGGGGAAAAGATCATGGCGGTGGTTTCAAGAGAGCAGTGTTGCCTGCTGTTAGCAATAAGGTAACATGCTGTGGCCTCCCTGTGGATATATTAAGTCGAACTGGATACTTGATTCCAAGATGGTGCCTCACCGCCTCCCTCGGGGGAGCATGCTCAGTAGCATCCCTGTGCCAGTAGCATGTGCCAAATAGTTCCTGAGAGCTCGGCCTCCGTTAGCAGCAACGCCACCGCACTCCTCCTGAAAGTGACAGTCCACTGGGTCTCCAGGAGTCTCGCTGGGTAAATAAATATGACATTTAAAGAGACGTGATAGCATATGTGCATCCATTCAACAGCAGCCATGTTGGTTATCATCATGGAAACAGAAACCACCACGTCTAACAATCTACCTTGTGGGTGAAGGTTTGCAGCAGCACAAACATTCAACTTTCTCTTTAATCATTCAGTGCATGTGACACTCCACTTAATACACGACTCCCACTTCCCACTTGGCAGTAGCCTCCCTCCACCCTGCATCCCTCCACAGGTACACACCAGCAGACCATGACGTCTTTCAGCTCCGCTCAAGTGCTGCTCGAGACGTCCTGTCGTAGAGAAAACAATCTCATCAAATGTTATCTTTTGTATAAAGTGACTAATCTTTTTAATCCCCCAGTCAGATCGGCCTTTAAATAGAGTGACAAACACATGGGGTGGATTAAGAAGGAGAAAAAGGGCAGCCCACTCTCCACAGAAAAACACTTCAGGAGAGCTGGGAGCGCCGCCGCTAAAGTGCAGTCATAAAATGTCCTGTCCTTGGCATGAACACGCTTCACTGTGGGCTTTCTGGAGGCTGCAGGTTTATGATGAGCTCAGCTTCATTACAGGCAGGTTGTACAGGATCGGCAGATATTCAGTATATTCAGAAATCAACACTGAATAAATTAAAATAAAGACGGTTTTCAGTGAAATCAACTATTTCTGAAAACAAATGATTACTACAAATAAAATCTGGAGAAGAACATGGAGTACACTGGGTTTTATACTGAGGGGCTCCTGGTGTAAACTGTAGGACAGTATAAAGTATAAAAGATATATAAGATTGTGCAATATCTTCATGGTGCTTTTTGCCACAGGGTATGTGCAGTAATCCAGAATGTGTGGAATATGTACAATTTATCAGGTTGTTTGTTTTATTATTGTGAAGGCATGTTGTGTGCAGCATACGAGTTCAAAACAAATTTCCCTATGGGGACAATAAAGTATATCATATCGTATCGTATCATATGTATCGTATCGTGTCGTATTGTATCGTATACCATGACAAATATTAGGTTATTTTAACCCAGAACTGGCTAAATATTGGATTAGTCATATGATGGGTTGATTTAACCAAGAATAATGGGTTGTGTTTACCCAACATTTTATTGTTTTTATTCGAGGTCAGTGCAGAACAGTGATGAAGCTCCTGGCGTCATGTGATTACAATGTTTTCATTTGTTTCATATGCTTTAAAGCCTTAATGCTGCTTCACTACCTCAAATAGAACAACTGGACAATGTTACAAGTAAACAGAACTAGATTAAATACATTTATACAATGTTGAGCTCAGAAGTGTTTCATCACTGAACATTGTTGGACCTTTACACCACACCACAGCTGAGCCTCAGGTGGTGACCCCCCATCAGGCTGGTTAACATACGACTGATCGAGTACAAACCTGCATCATAGCAACCAGGAGACCCTTTGTTAAATCTGACAATCTTTATACTTAGCTCAGAGGAGGAGCTGATGTTTTCTCCTGCATCTGTCTGTTAGTGAAGTTACAGAGAAACACTGAACAGATCTCCATCAGTTTCTTTCTGTATCGGCCAACATCAGACGACGGGATCCTGTCTGAGAATAAATCCCCAGAAATCCTTCTCTCTCATAATGGACAAAATGTTTCTGTTTCCCCACCAGAGGGCAGCAGTGGTCAGTCTGTAACTCTGTGCTCTCTGAGTGCTTTCTAGTTGAACATGTGAATCCTGGATGAGTGGATGTTTGCAGATGTTTGAGCAGCGCTGTAAATCCCAGGTTATAGTTAGTTGCACTTCAGGGTTGGATTCCCACCAGCACTGAGCACCACTGCTGTCCTCACACAGTGCAACTCAACACAGAGCCAGAAAACGCTGTGGAGAAGTACAGATTTGGTCACTTTTCTGGCTGAGTTCCCTTCAAGGCAACAGCCTGTGAAGACAAAGAGAGAAATATTTCACAGTCTGCCTGTGATAAAGCGCGTTAGTCCAACTAGATGTCGTGATCTCCATGTAACAATGTGATTTTGTAGATATCTGGTCGCCTCTCACCAGCCGCCATCCCTTTGATCCACTGGAACATAAGCCCACCATTCATTTTCCATCAGTTAGCGTATGGAGGTGGCGGGGCTGCCGGCCCTCCCGCTCAACGGCCCGCTGATCCTCTTGATTGACTTCGTGTTAGGACCTTAATTCCAGTCAGCGCCACAGAGCTCCATTTCATGGGGATTAATTGTTGTTTGGCATTCAAGGCAGAGGACTGCAGGACGGGAAGACTCGGAGAGGCTGCTTCAGATCCTTCTGGAGCGAGGAGCTGACTTTAATTCAATCTGAGGAACTGATAAAGGGCCAGGATTGATGGAGGCTGGATGGGATTCAGTATATTTCCATGAATTACAGGTATTAAAGCAACTGCAGAGTGTGTTTATCAGCCAGGTATTATCTTTTAATAATATTTTAATGGGCCAGTCTTGGAGATGTATATAAACACAGGAGGAGATATTAGGGAGGCAGGAATCAGCACGGTGGATCTCTGGATCTTATCGGTGCACCCAGTACCTGAACATCACTGGGCCTCTCTGAGGGGCTTTGGATAATAGAAGACTTAGCATCGTATAATTGATTTCAGCTACTGCGCCTGAACCATTTCCTGTGGAGCCATGAAATGTTAAAACATTGTTTGACAGGGAGAAAACCCACCTTTGAAAAAAGTTTCACAATTCCCACGTCATTCCTCCTTACTCGCCTTCTCCTCGTCTTTTTTCACACTTTCATTTTATTTGTTTATTTCGCTCCCTTGAGTTTAAGCAGAGGGAGGAAAAAGCCTCTAAAGTGTGGAAGTGGTGCAGGAGGCGGCGTGTTGGTGGCAGCCTCCCGTCGGGTTTGTGACGGGGACTTTGTAGCACACCGGGGATGAGCAACAGTTTACAGCCACTGGCATCATCTCCTGACAAGCGGCGCTTTAAAGACATGAAGACCCAATCAGTTCCCACCAAGCCGAGGATTAGGGGGCACCAGGAGGTCGGCTGCGTTTCGCTTCAGCGCAGCATCATCATCGTGGCTGTTTGGGTTTTCACTCCCACAAAACATAACAAGCATATATTCCCATGAATGACAGCCATCACCTCCCTGAGCTGAAGTGGTGCTCCAACAATACTCAGTCTGTGTTGATGCTGTCAATTCAAGTAGTTAGGAAATGTTTGTGTCTTTGTCGCAGTTAAAAAATATACTTGATGGTTCAGTCTGTGTTTTAATAAGAAACTGTAACCAACACCTCACACTCTCAGCAGCTGAAATGGATGAAGCTAGCATGATGTCACTCGGTGGTTTGTGAAGACAGGAGGTTGGTATCTGAACGTGGCCATGTTGGTTGTTTGGAACAGGAAGTGACCATATTTGGATATGAAGGGAGGAGTGAGGAGGCGGGTCTGACCCTTCAAGATGAGACTGGAGTTAGGGTCTAGTCCCACTGGAGACCAGAGCTGTCAATCAGACTAACCTAACTCCTCCCCTTCTCTCAGGCTAATATCTCTTTAACCCTTTAACCCCCAACATTTACCCAGTGACAGGAAGTGACACGTGTCAATAAAATCACCGTAATTCCTCGAGCTTTTGTGCGACGTGATCCCGCTGATTCTTACACTTGTCGGCTTTCAGAATCAGCTGGAATTACATCACTAGGGCAAATGGTTGATGAATTACGGTGAGTTGGTTTATGCTAGTCACTCTGTATCACCGGCGATACACTCAGTGTTAAAGGGTTAATGATGAAATGGTTTTCAGATGGACCTCCTGTCACTCAGACTAGCCCCGCCCCTAAGAGAAGGTTTTATACACCATGAAATGAACAGAGAACACTTTGGAGGAGGAGGTACAACCCTCAAACCTGAGGAAGCTTCCTATTGGACTGGTCCCGCCCCTAACTCCTCCCCCCAGATCTCTGAGAAGAAGAGTTGACTTTATCTGATGACATCAGAATGACTTGTGGAGAAATGTATTGATGAATATTTCAGGATGAAGATGAGGATTTTTGAATTGAAGACAGTTGGAGCAGCACCTGGTGGCTGTTGGTGGTATTACACTTATTTGAGACCCAGTTGATTCGTCCATTCCTACACAGTCTACGGCTTTATTCTGATTTCTCTGATTTAAACGTACTAACCCTTTAAAGTTTACTTTACCCCACACAGCAACACTTACAAATACCACCAACAAACAAACCTCAGCTGCTGAACTGAGGATTTCTTGTCCTCATCAATAAATTAAAAGGAAAATAACAATCAGATCCCATCCAGGTTTCCTCTGCTACTCATTTCAAACCTGACTCCTCCCACCTCCTTGTGGACTGAGTGATTTTGTATAGAAGCAGCTTCTAAAACATTTTAACCTTCATCATCCTGATACTTCTGCTCCATCCAGCTGGATGAGTTCATGACTCCTGGTTTGTGTTTCCTGGTTGTTTTGTGTCCTCTTGTAGTCAACATGTTTTTAACTATTGTGTGTTTTGGTGTTTGTGGCCATTGTGTGGCTCTTTTTGTGGTTGTTTGTGGTTGTTTTGTGTCTCTTTGTGGTGGTTTTTGTCTTTGTGGTTACTTTGTGGTTGTTTTCTGTTTTGTATGTTCAGTTTATGTCTGTTTAATGTCACTGTTTGGTCATTTTGTGTGTCCTTTGGGCCTCTTTGTGGTTGTTGATGTCATTGTGGTTGCTGTGTTGAGCTGTGTTGTCGTTGTTTCATGTCTCTGTGGTGGTTGTGTCTTTGTGGTGATGTGTTTGTGTGTTTTTTGTAGTTGTGTGTCTCCTTGTGGTCATTTTGTGTGTCTTTGGGGTTTGTGTCTTTTAACTGAGCTCCTTTGCTTCCCAACATAACATGAAGGC